>PVJD01007467.1:0-84086 GCA_004026545.1 Mormoops blainvillei
CTGTAATAGCATACTCAATAAAATATACCAAAAAAATCATAAAAAATAAATAAAGTGATTAATTTTATGTTATATAAGTTTCACTTCAATGTTTAAAAATAGAAGATCTGGCAGTTATAGAATCGCTGTCCTAGCAATTACAAGCCCTGATCAATAACTAAATATATTATTGATATTCTTAATTTGAAAAAAAAGAACCTATTTTGTGGATCACTGAAAGATACTCTGTTAAGTATGCTATTTAATGGCTAACAATATATCTTAGAATACTGCAAATTAAAATGGCTTAAGTGAGAGTCCTCCAGAGCAGAGTTCTCAGGCTGCAGTGGAAAGGCCTTTCCCTTTGATTCTTGCTTCCACCAGCTGCCTCCTCGGCATAAGGCTTGCTGCCCACAGCACCCTGCTGTGTGGGCTGTGGGTGTTCACAGCCCAGCGAACAGAGAAACTGAGGCTCAGCTTCACTGCCACTGTTCCTGGTTCAATTTATTGTCTCCATGGAAAACATCATCATCAAACAGGTGATAGAAAGAATAATTGCTATTTGGTCAACTAGAAATGTAGTCTAGCAGTAAAGTGAGAACTCTTGGCTAAATTCTTATACTAGTTGGTGGTCAAGGAAAATGTCCTGGCATAAGAAATAAATAAACGCTGTTAGCTGATCACTTATATCACAGCTGGTACAGATCATGACAATTTAGATTTTTCCACTTTTATGGAAAAAGTATGCCTCAGTCTACATTATAAAGACCACCAAAATACACAAGCTAAAGCCCTTGGCTGCCCTACATTGATTAGATA
Source organism: Mormoops blainvillei (assembly GCA_004026545.1). Classification (NCBI taxonomy): domain Eukaryota; kingdom Metazoa; phylum Chordata; class Mammalia; order Chiroptera; family Mormoopidae; genus Mormoops; species Mormoops blainvillei. Next base: position 799 of record PVJD01007467.1, read on the forward strand.
AGACCTTCAACTGACTTCCCTTCCTGACAGGGTTTCAAGCAGATACTCCAAGCTACGCATGTCAACATCAACCCTGGAAACATCTCTCTCCACAGCTCACCACGTGTTTCACTCTGACCTGGTCCACAGATGTAACACAACTCCCAAATCATCACTTAATTATCGCAGACCTGTAGCTTTCTCTGAGTGCACAGCTCTTCCATCTCTAGCTAGTTCTTTCAAGAAATTAAGTTATTTCTGCTCACTCTGAAATGACTTCCTTTGAAGTTCCTATACCATTGCCGATGATTTATCATTATGAAGAGAGATAATAGCTTACTAAAATGTTAGCATGGTTCTAAGAAATGTGCATTTTCTTGCATCAGATTATATATCTACTGATCAGAAGGTTTTTTCACCTTGCAGTTCTCGCCACTGCGTGGGCTGGCCTGCCTGCCTGCCAAGAATCTGGGATCCACAGGTGCTGCTTTGGCACTGGTGTCAGCGTTTGTCAGGGTCGTTAGGGCAGCGTGGTGGAAGTGAGTTTGGGTTGTTACTGTTGGGGGTTAATTTCCAATGAGATGCTAAAAGACGGGAAAGAAGTGAGAACTAGAGCTCTCACTAACAAGAGGGCTGCATTAGGGGGGGGTCTTATATAAAAACTGCGTTTTGGCAGAATAGGAATTAGAGCTACCCAAAAGGTTGAAAGGCAAAACTTGGAAAATGGGTATAAAAAAGGGCTGTTAAACCAGGCGACAGTTGAAGCCCTGTTATAAAGTGAATCTGGTAGGATACTCCTGGCACTATCACCAAAAACTAGTGCCAAAGCCTGTCCCCTTCCCTCTGTCATTATTATATTCTACCTTGTACCATGATGGCACCACCGCACCTCTCCCGCTGCTCTCCTGCCCACATCTGCCACTGAATTAGCTGCATATAGCTCCTCCTCACTGGATTACAAGCTCCCAATTCACCGCCCAAGCAAGTGTTTCTGACTACTGGTGCCTGGATCATAAGTCCTGTCCCTAACAGTTTCTATAGTGGAAAGCAGGCTCTTCCTTCAGGTAGTAGGGAATTCTGTGTATTTCCCAAATGTGGGAAGAGAGTGCAATACTGGACATCCAAAAAGGGTGGATGCTAAGTACCCACATGATGCTCTCTTTGGATGTACAGCATAACACAGAGGTTTATACTAGTGGGAAAGGGAATCAAGAAATCCTTCTGTTTCAACCATCTAACTTTTCTCCTTACTACCAAAAATGATCTTTTCTTCATCTCCAAAGTAAGACAATCTAAAGTATAATTAGTTAATAAATTTGCTCTGAATACTGGAACTCTGGGTAATGGCCATTTTCTGACTAATTCTGTCATGTTATTAGCTCAATAGTTTCTTACCTATGGACTAAGCTATAGAGTTGAAATCATCAGCACAGCCTTTACAAAATAATAAGAGAAAGGGAGAGGAACTAAGAAGAGTAACTCTGATATATGAATATGTGTGTGCTTTAGCAAGAAAAATTTATGTAGATGCTCCAATCCTCGTTTTTTGCATAAATCATAAGGCCATGTTTGTTTAATAACTTCTCTATTTTACCAATTCCACTTTCCACATTGTGGTTAGCCAAAACCCCAGCTAGTTGGGATTCTTTACTATGTGTGGCAACATCATTATGGAAGGAATCTGAGCCATGGATATTTTGTCTAGATTGGGTTGTTCTAAAAAAAGCCAGTAATTCTTACCATGTGATTTGGCAGACTAGGATGTAACAAAGTACATCACCTGGAGTTTCATTTGAACTTCTCTCTGTGCCAATACAAGTGTCAACCTGATTTCCTCTTGACAACCAGAATCAGTCACCTCAACCAACATCAAAACCCCCATCTCTTTTTTTGTTGCCCATTTGCTAATTGGTAAGAAAAACCTGAAATGATCAGGTGTCAGTCTCGACTTCCAATTCAGTGGAGCTACTGTTGTGTTCCCTGGTGGAAATATCCTGAAACTCAGAGAATCATGTTGTTGAGCCCAGGTAAAGCCTCTGCCCAGAACGTCCTCATTGTTCAGGAACCCACTGAGAAGGTACTATAGAGATTAAGGGATATAGTTGAATGACATTCACAAAGCCATATGCTTTGCCTCCCTGATTAAGAGCATCCTCCATAATTGAGGGCTTTGGGGACAACATTCATATAGGGCATAAATTCTTATACTTTGGCCCTTTTCAAAAGCTCCACCTTCATAATCCTTCCACAAGTCTCTTTGTCAACAGGTCTCCAATCTTGTTCCATGTTTCTCTCTCCCAAAAGAACTATTAGCAATAATCAGTCATTGTTGTAGATCCTTAAGTAATCTCTTTCCAGGCAAAACACTCTTCATGAATTATACACTGGGAAGATTTTCACTTTTACTGTATTTTAGTACCACCCCAATTGAGACTGTAAATCTACAGAAGCCAGTTTTCGGAGTTCACATATCATGCAAGGTCTACAATTAAGGCTAAACTTGTTTTCTCTTCAGTCAACTGGTTATAGAGAATTTCCAATGAAGCTATAAGAGTGAAAGAATGCAGGTTGCTTTTGGGGATTCCAGGATGAGAGTCACTGTACCTACCTGGGATGTTATTACAGGGTTTTTCCTCAGTGGTATCTGGTGTTCCCTTTATGCAAGAAATTCTGGGCTTTTGAAATGACTTAAATCTAGAAATCAGCTGAAGAGTTTTGACTATCAGGGTGGTTCAATTCAGGTCTATATGTGCCATATCAGGTGGTTTTTGAAGTGTCCAAATCATTTTTTGATGTCGTGAGCTGCCTCATCTCGCTTTTTCAAGAGACCTCCAGATCTCTGAGTTGCCACTAAGGCCAACCAACATGCTTGAACTAGCACACTGAATAAAATCTAATATTACATTCTGTTCTCTTAAGTCTGACAACTCCAAATATGCCTACAACCTCTTCTTCATGCTTTACCATGGTAGAGAGGTACATAAGTGTTTTCTTCCTGGGTTAGGTATTGTAATATACCCTTCATGCTATGCTGATGTATATACCTCTAGTTATTGGTTTGAAGGTAAGGGAGCATGATAGACATTGACTTTGCCTTGCAGGGTACCATCACTCTTTTTAAAAATTAGCTAAAGCTTTGATGGATGGGGGAAACTGGATTCCAGACTGATAAGAGGGGATCAGCAGATCCTTGAGTTAATACCAGTCTTATGACATCTCCTTTATTTTCTGTTCCAGTTCATTTTTCCTCACTGTTTCTGAATCAGTACAACTGTGAAAAGTTGAGGTTTTTGTTACTGTATTTTTTAGCACAGTTATACAGTCCCTGGCTTTAAATAGAAGATAGGTGAGCATTTAGAAATAAGTCTACCAGTTTCTTTCTTAAGCTATTGAGAGACTGAACAGAACCCTGGCCACAATCTGCAATAACCAGTCCAGGAAGTCAAACCACAACCTCTGTAGTAGTCAGCCCAAAGGAGCCAGGACTTGATCAATAACCAATAGCTCCCTTAATATTTGCCCACTGCCTTTAATTGGTATTTTATTCCGTATAAATGTTGGTGACATTTTAATTAGCTTTTTGGCCACTGAGCACCATAGCAGACTCTTACCCTCAAATGCTGGTTGGATTTTTACTCCCTTCAGCCCCAACTAGCTCAGATAGCCTGATTGCCTGGTTGTCATTAAAGCCTACAACCATTTCTGTGTCTGTCAGGTTTCTGCCTCTAGCTGATTCTAGATGGGAAGAGAATAGGAGGGGAGAGGAGAGGAGGGGAGAGGAAAGGAGAGGAGAGGAGAAGTAGAGGAGAGGAAAGGAGAGGAAAATGAAACAAAATTACAAAGAAGATATTGAATAGTTTTCAATAGAGAATCAGGCATGGAAAGTGGGCAGTAATGAGGAAGGTTAGAAGCAATCAACATTACACTCTCTACCCAATCCTTCCACCTTTTCTCAAGAAAAGACTGTTCGGTGAAGGCACCACTCCTGCCCACCATTTTCACCATTGGCAGTGGACACAGATGCCATAGCTGTACCACTGCCTCCAGTGACTGGAAACCCAGTGTTGTGCCTGGTGCTGTTTCCTGTCCCCTGACTTGTCCTCTAACTCCCGATTCAGATCTAAGGTTCACACCTGATTGGTGAAACAGCACTGTTCACATGTCCATGCTCAAGCTACAAAGAAAAGAAAATTCATAAGTGGAGTTTGAAGCTTCCACAGGCTTAGGCTAGATTTGCTTTCTGTACGGACATATAAGCTAGCAAAGTTTCAAACATAAGAGTTCAGATTCCAGATAAACCAAAAAATAAAAAATAAAAAAGACAAATGTCTATTACAAGTGGGTAAGGGCAATTACTAGATTTCTTGTGTTGGGGAAGCCAGATCACACAAACTAGACTTAGAACCAAATCCAATATCCAGCAGCATGAAATTCTGCACGCCAGAGAGTGTTACCCTCAGGGAAAGAAAGAAATAGATGGACATTGTTTTTTAAACAGTAAGTACTTTTACGACACTACGCCGATATCTTAGGTTACATCATCCAGAGCTTTCCCACATTGTTTATCATTTGATGACAAAATACAACATTCCAGTGCTTTGGTTTTGTTATTTCTCAGTCTGGCTGAGAGATACACATCTGATTTCAGGTGATTGATCTGGTATTTCTCTTCTTGTGTCTTTTTCCTCTTTTTTTAATTTATGCATTATTATTTCTACAAGTAGGGTCTATTTTTAAAATTTATTATTTCCACATTTTAAAAAACATGGCACCAGTTCTTTTGTAGTCATGAGAGAAGATGATTTTCTCCTGAGGCGTGTACAGTTACTGCTGAAGATAAGTCAGAGGATCCGGCCTTTCATCGGTCTCACCGACAGGCAACAATCCTTATGGAGAAATATCCTTCAGACCTTTTCTATTTCAGTACAAAGGATATTAGGGAAGCAGCTTACTCAAAGGATATTCTTCATTTAGAAAAATATATATATCAACTTCCTAGTTTCTCCTCTCTGATATTTCTAGATTTTTCCTTTACTGTCATAAGGCTTACTCTTGCATCTGCGCACACAACCTATTTTCTTTTTATAAAAGCCTGTATGAATGTAATGATCCACATGATCACAGTTTTATAGAAAAGCAGAAGACATCCAACAAAATTAAATAACTTGCCCCCAACCATGCAAGCAGCATGTGATAGCATCAAGGTTTAAGTGCAGGCTCCCCCATTCCAGGCCCTACACTGCTGAGATTGCACGGGCCTGACGTGCAGGTGCAGAGGAGATGGTTGTCAGACCGAGGAACTTAGTGCTTAAGGCAAAACACATCAAAATATATGTACCTCCTCCAAATAATCTCTGGGTATATGCACCTGGTATACTCATTTATTTGCTATTTATTTATTTCATTCAGTGTTATTTTGTATTAATTTCAGGTGTACAGCATAGTGATTAGATAATTACCTATTTCACGAAGCGCCTCTGCTGATATTTTCAGTACCCAGCTGGCACGATACAGTTATTGCAATATTATTGAATATATTTCCTATGCTGTACTTTACATCCCCATGACTATTTTAAAACTTCAAATTTGTGCTTCTCAGTCCCTTCACATTTTCACCCAGTCCCTCAATTCCTCTCCCCTCTGGCAACCATCAATCTATCCTCTGTGTCTGAGTCTGTTTCTGTCTTGTTTGTTACTGTTGTTCTTCAGGTTCCATATTTAAGTGAGATCAAATAGTATTTGCCTTTCTCTGATTGAGTTATTACTCTTAGCAGGATAATCTCCAGCCCCATCCATGCTATCATCAATGTTACGATTTCATTCTTTTTGACAGCTGAGTAGTATTCCATTATGTAAATGTACCACAACATTTTTATCCACTCATCTACCAGTGGGTACTTGGGCTGCTTCCATATCCTGGCAATTGTAAATAATGTTGCAATGAACATAGGGATGCATATATGAGGTCTGTCAGAAAGAAGTCCAGCCATTGTTACTATGATGAGAACAGTTTGCGTGACATCTTTGTAACCTGGCAGCCAAGGAGAATGGACTGGAATGTGCACATGTGAACAATGATGACTTCACTGTACCAGTCAGTGGGCATGTTGGAGGCTGTCGGGTGAGCATGTGTACTGTGTGACCACTGTATTCAAAATGACTGAGTGAGTAGACCAACACATCTGCATCAAATTTTGCATTAAGCTTGAACATTCCTCAGCAGAAACTATTCAGGTGACTCAGAAGGCTGTAGCTATGGGCAACTGGTGTTTGGCAGCTTGATCGTGACAACACGCCCTCTCATGCATCACTTCCGGTGCGAGTTTTTGGCAAAACATCAAATCACTCAGATGACTCAGCCCTCCTACAGCCCAGGTTTGGTGTCCTGTGACTTCTGATTTTTCCCAAAATTGAAATCACCTTTGAAAAGGAAGAGACTTCAGGCTATTAATGAGATTCAGGAAAATATGATGGAGCAGCTGATGGTAATTGGGAGAACTGTGTGAGGTCCCAAAGTGCCTACTTTGAAGGGGACTGAGGCATCATTGTCCTATGTACAATGTTTCTTGTATCTTGTATCTTTCTCAATAAATGTCTCTATTTTGCATATGGCATGGCTGGATAGTTTCTGGACAGACTGGTATTCTTTCAAATTAGTGTTTCAGTTTTCTTCAGATATATTCCCAGAAGTGGAATTTCTGGGTCATAAGGCAGTTCCATTTTTAATTTTCAAGGAACTTCCATACTACTTTCCACAGTGGCTGCACCAGTCTGCATTCCCAGAAAAAGTGCATGAAGTTTCCCTTAGCTCCACGTCCTTACCAGCACTTGTTTCTTGATTTACCAATGATGGCTATTCTGACAGGTGTGTGGTGATATCTCATTGTGGTTTTAATTTGTATCTTTCTGATGATTAGTGACATTGAACATCTATTTATATATCTGTTAGCCACCTGTATGTCCTCTTCAGATAAGTGTTTATTCAGATCCTCTGCCCATTTTTAATTGGATTGCTTTTTGATATTGAGTTGTCTGAGCTCTTTATAAATTTTGGACATTAACCCCTTATCAGATGTATCACTGGCGAATATATTCTCCCATACAGTGGGTTGTTTTTTCATTTTGTTGATGGTTTCCCTTGCTCAAAGAGATATATCAGAAAAAATATTGCTAAGAGAAATCTCAAAGATTTTACTGCTTATTTTTTCTTTTAGGAGTTTTATGGTTTTGAGACTTACATTGAGGTCTTTTTTGGGGGAGAGGGAATAATTAAAATTATCTCTATTCATAAATGACCTACTTTTTTAATTTTATTTTTAAGTATATTTTATTGATTATGCTATTACAGTTGTCCCATTTTTTCTCCCCTTTATTCTCTTCCTCCCTGCAACCCCCTTCCTACCAGTGTCCCCCCCCTCAGTTCATGTCCATGGGTCATACACATAAGTTCTTTGGTTTCTCCATTTCCTATACTATTCTTAACCTCCCCATGTCTATTTTGTACCTACCATTTATGCTTCTTATTCCCTGTACCTTTTCTCCCTTTCTTCCCCAAACTCTTTCTGCTGATAGCCGTCCAAGTGATCTCCAGTTCTGCGATTCTGTTCCTGTTCTAATTGTTTGCTTTGTTTCTGTTTTTGTTTTTGTTTTTTAGGTTCACTTGTTGATAGTAGTAGTTTGTTGTCATTTTACTGTTCATAGTTTTGATCTTCTACTTTTTCTTAGATAAGTCCCTTTAACATTTCATATAATAAGTGCTTGCTGATGATGAACTCCTTGAACTTGACCTTATCTGGGAAGCACTTTATCTGCCCTTGCATTCTAAATGATAGCTTTGCTGGATAGCCTAATCTTGGATGCTGGTCCTTGCTTTTCATGACTTTGAATACTTCTTTCCATCCCCTTCTTGCCCGTAAGGTTTCTTTCACAAAATCAGCTGATAGTCTTACCGGCACTTCTTTGTCTGTAGCTACCTCCTTTTCTCTTGCTGCTTTTAAGATTCTCTCCTTTTCTTTAATCTAGGGTAATGTCATTATGATGTACCTTGGTGTATGCTTCCTTGGTTCCAACTTCTTTGGGACTCTCAGAGCTTCCTAGACTTCCTGGAAGTCTATTTCCTTTGCCTGATTGGGGAAGTTATCCTTCATTATTTTTTCAAATAAGTTTTCAATTTCTTGCTCTTCCTCTTCTCCTTCTGGCACCCCTATGATTCGGATGTTGGAATGTTTAAAGTTGTCCCAGATGTTCCTCAGCCTTTCCTCATATTTTTGAATGCTTGTTTCTTCATTCTGTTCAGGTGGAATGTTTCTTTCTTCCTTCTGCTCCAAATCATTGATTTGAGTCCTGGCTTTCTTTCCTTCACCTTTGGTTCTCTGTGTATTTTTCTTTATTTCACTTGATATAGCTTTTACTTTTTTCTCTATTTTGCAACCATACTCCATCAATTCTGTGAGCATCCAGATTACGAGTGTTTTGAACTCTGCATCTGATAGGTTGGCTATCTCTTCATTGCTTAGTTATATTTTTAGAGCTTTGATCTGTTCTTTCATTTGGGATATATATATATATATATATATATATATATATATATATATATATATATATTTTGGTCTCTGGCATACCTGTTACAGTGTAAGGGGCGGAGCATTAGGTATTTGCCAAGGTGGGGCAACCCACGTGCTGCTTTGTGGTGCTGTATGTTGGGGAGGGGTCCAAGAGGGAACAATGTTGCTCAGTCGGCTCTTGTGGCTTTCAGTCACTTCTGCCGCTACCCACAAACAGACTGGGCTCTTTTGGTGCTGGTTCCTGGATGGGTGGATTTGTGTATGGTCTAGGACCCTGAGAGCTCCTCCAATGGACTCTCCTGTGAGGCTGGGAGTTTCTCCCACTGCCATACCCCCACAGGTTTTTACAACCCGTGATTTTGAGGCTTTCTTTTCCCGCACTGGAACCCTGGTTTGTGCGGTCTGTCTTACTCCCCTTATTGTCCTTCCTTGTTTATCTGCATGCAAATGTGGGACCACCAGCTGCCGTCTCACCCTCCCAGTCCTCCAGCCACCACCTTGCCATGTCCCCTCTGCTCCTCCTACCAGCCTGGATGAATGTTTCTTCTTTAACTCCGTGGTTGTTGGATTTCCATAGAGTTCAGTTTTCAGGCAGTTCTCATTGTTTTTTGTTTCTAAATTTGTTGTTGTCCTTCTTTTGGTTGTACGAGGAGGCAAAGTGTATCTACCTACACCTCCATCTTGGCTGGAAATCTTACATTGAAGTCTTTAATCCATTTTGAGTTTATTCTTGTGTATGGTATAAGAAGGTGGTTTAGTTTCATTGTTTTGAATGTATCTATCCAATTTTTGCAAGATCACTTAATGAATAGGCTGTCTTAATCCCATTGTATGTTCTTGTCTCTTTTGTCAAATGCAAATTGACCATATAGGTGTGGGTTTATTTCTTGGCTCTCTGTTCTCTTCCATTGATCTATATGCCTGTTTTCTCTTTTCTTTATATTGATTTTAGAGACAGAGGAAGGGGGAGAGAAACTGAGAGATAAAGATAAAGAAAGAGAGAGAGAGAGAAAAACATCAATTTGTTGTTCCACCTATTTATGCAATCATTGATTGCTTCCTGTATGTGCCCTGACTGGAGATCAAACTTGCACTCTTGGCATATGGGAGCAATGCTCTAACCAAATGAGCTGCCCAGCCAGGGCTTATATGAGGGGGGAATCCCCCCAAATGGAATTTATTTATGAAAATTTGTGTATGTATTCTTACTTGTTTAAATTTCAGTCACCTTCAAATGGCGCACTCTCCATCTGATGCAATACACCTATCAAGACTTTTTTCTCCATTGCTCAGAGCAGTTTTTTAATTCATTGATTTTGATGCCTTTTAGTGCTTCTGCATTTTTTGGTTTCACCTCTTCCACATTGACAAACATACTTCCCATTGAGGACTTTTTTCATCTGGTGACATAAACAAAACAGAAAACCACTCAGGGTGAGATTGGGAGAATAGGGAGGGTAAGGCATGAGGGGTCATGCTATTTTTGGTCATAAATTGCTAAACATAGGCGGTGTGGGCAGGTGTGCTCATAAATTATCCATTACAAAATAAGCAAATACATTAAAAGAGTCTTCAGAAAAATTTACTGAAGCCAAATGCAGACTCTCACAACAACGCCAGCTGGTATACTGATACAGATACGTTCCTAGAACACTTACCTAGCAGAGGAAGTCTGCACTACAAGGGGCTGGCCTTCCAAAAGATAATTACTGTTTTTTCTGGGTCCCACCTTCTATGTCTGTTTTTATGCCAGTGCCATGCTGTTTTGCTTACTTTACCCTTATAGCATAGTTTGATATAAGGCGGTATGATTACTCCAACTTTGTTCTTTCTCAAGATTGCTGTGGCTATATGGGCTCTTTTGTGGTTCTATATAAATTTTTAAATTATTTGTTCTCATTCTGTGAAATATACCATTGGTGTTTTACCAGGTATTGCATCGAATCTGTAGGTTGGTGTATGGGTAGTATGGACATTTTAACAGTATTAATTCTCCTGTCCATGAGCACAGCATATGCTTTTGTTGATTTGTATCTTCTTCAGTTTCTATATTCAGTGTCTTGTAATTTTCTGAGAACAGGCCTTTTTCTTTTACATACATCGTGAAATATATTCCTACATATTTTACTTTATATTTTGATGCAACTGTAAATGGGGTGGTTTTCCAGTTTTTCTTTCTGTTTGTTTCCCAGTGGTGTATAAAATGCAACCAATTTCTAAATATTTATTTTTATATCCTACAACATCAGTAAATTTATTTATCAGTTCTAGTAATTCTTGGTGGAATTTTTAGGGTTCTTTATATACAATATAATATCATCCGCAAATAATGACAGTTTTACTTCTACCTTTCCAATTTGGATGCATTTTCTTTCTTGTTCCTGCCTGACTGTAGTGGCTAGAACTTCTGTTACTATGTTGAATAAGAGTAGTGAAAGGAGACTTCTGTGTCTTGTTCCCAATCTTAGGGGAAATGCTTTTTCTTTTTCCCCATAGGGTATGAATTTGACTGTAGGTTTGTAATAAATGGTCTTTATTATGTTGAGATATAGTCTATCTCTTTGCACTTTGCTGAGAGTTTTTATCATAAATAAGTGCTGGATTTTGTCAAATGCTTTTTTTCTGTATCTATTGATATAATCAAGTGATTTTTATCCTTATTTTTGTTTATGTGGTATATCACATTAATTAATTTGCAGATATCATACCAACCTCACATCCCAGAAACAAATCCCACTTGATCATTGTGTATGATCTTTTTAATGAATTGCTGGATCTAGTTTACTAATATTTCATTGGCAATTTTTATAGCTATGTTCATCAGAGATGTAGGTGTATAGTTTTTTTCTTTTTAGTGTTTTTACCCAGTTTTGGAATTAGGATTATGCTGGCTCCTTAAAATGAGTTTAGGAGTCTTTCATCCTCTTGAATTTTTTGGAATACTCCAAGAACAATACATATTAGTTCTCCTTTGTACTCCTTAATCCCTTTACCTTTTTCAGCCATCACCTTGACCCCACTCCCACCAGACAGCCATCAAAACCTTCTCTGTATCTGTGATTCTGTTTCTGTTCTACTTGTTTCTTTTGTTTTTTATATTCAATTTTTGATAGATATGTATTTATTGCTATTTTATTCTTCATAGCTTTGAACTTCTTCTTCTTAAAGAAGGCCCTTTAATATTTCATATAATACTGTTTTGGTGATGATGAACTCCTTTATCTTCTTCTTGTCTGGGAAGCTCTTTAACTGTCTTTTGATTATAAATAATAGCTTTGCTGGGTAGAGTAATCTGGCTTGCTTTTTATCACTTTGAATATTGCTTGCTAATCCCTCCTAGCCTGCAAAGTTTCTTTTGAGGAATCAGCCAACAGTGTTATAGAGGCTCCCTTGTAGGTAGGTAACTAACTGTGTTTCTCTTGTTGCTTTTAAGATTCTCTCTTTGTATTTAAACTTTGGTATTTTAATAATGGTGTGTCTTGGTGTGGGCTTCTTTGTGCCCTTCTTCTTCAGGACCCTCTGTGCTTCTTGAACTTCTGTGTCTATTTTCTTCACCAAGTGAGGGAAGTTTTCTGTCCTTTTTTCAAATAAGTTTTCAATTTCTTGCTCTCTCTCTTCTCCTTCTGGCACCCCCATAATGTGAATGTTGATACTGTTGAAGTTGTTCCAGACACTCCCTACACTATCCTCATTAACTTAATTCTTTTTTATTCTTGTTATATTGATTGGTTGTTTTTTGCTTCCTTATATTCCCTATTGCTGATTCAATTCTTGGCTTCATTCACTCTACTATTGACTCCCTGTCAATTGTTCTTTATTTTAGTTAGTATATCCTTAATTTCTGAGTGGGTCTTTTTTATGCTGTTGAGGTTCTCACTAAGTTCATTGAGCATCCTTATAATGAGTGTTTTGAACTCCATATCTAGTAGGTTGCTTGTCTCCATTTTGTTTAGTTCTTTTTTTTGGAGTTTTGTTCTGTTCTTTCATTTGGGCTATGTTTCTTTGTTTCCTCATTTTGGCAGCCTCCCTGTGTTTGTTTCTATGTATTACGTAGAGCTTCTATGTCTACATGTCTTGGTAGCATGGCCTAATGTAGTAGGTGTCCTATAGGGTCCTAAAGGAACAGCCTCCCCTATTACTCAAGCTGAGCACTCAAAGTGTGCCCATGATGTGGGGTCTGTATAACCTCTGGCTGTAATTGAGCCTTGATTGCTATTGGCATGTCAATGGTCTGCCGCCACTTGTGTTCTGTCCAGGGTCACACAGAAGAAGCTACAAAGTTAGCGGATCATCTGTGGAGATGGCTGCTACTGGTGCTGGGCTTGGCAGTACCCAGAAGAAGCCAAACTGTGAGCCAAGGCTGGCTGTTGCTAGTGCCAGGCCTGGTGCAACTTAGCGGGAGGTATGGAGCTCTCTAAAGCCAGATTCTGCTTGTTTGAGGGAATTTAAGAAAACCTGAAGCATGGGCCAAGACAAGCTATTTGTATGGAAAGCCACTGGAAACAGCTCTGGTGAACCCCGAAATTGAGTGCGACAGGGTCTCTTGGAATCACCAGGATGGGGCAGAGTGATAGCCAGGTTGATGGAGTCTTAGATATGGCACCTGCCTGCAAGCTTTGTGGCTCTGTTGAGGGAGGGTTCAGAAAAGGAACAGTGGCCTCTGCCAGCACTTCTGTATGGGAGAAAGTGGCCCCCCAGATCACTCCCTGATGGAGACAATTCAATTTCCCCCCTTATGTCTCTGATGACTTTCAATATGTTGCCCCTGTGCTGGAACTCAGAGGGAGTGAGTCCAAGTGAGTCCATGCACAGGTCTTTTAAGAGGAACTGCCTGGGACTACAGAAGTTTCTGTATTACACAGCCTCAATCCCCACTGGTTTTTACAGTCACAAGTTATAGAGGTTTATATTCCTAGTCCTAGAAGACTGGGCTAGGGGGCCTGTTGTGGGGCTGGGACCTCTAACTTCTGATATAGCCCTCTGAATTTTTATCTGCCACACATGGATGTGGGACCAGTCCATTCTATGTTCTCCTCCCTTCCTACTAGTCCCCATATGGTTTCTTCTTTAATTCCATGTTTGTAGGACTTCCATTCAGCTTGATCTCTCATGGTTCTGAATGAAAGTTGTCATGTAGTTTAGTTGTAATTTTTATTCGGTTGTTCAAGGAGGCAAGCCATGTTTACCTATGCCACCATCCTGACCAGAAATCTCTTGGCTGATTTGTCTTTTTTTCCTGATGAGCCTGGTTAAAAGTTTGTCAATCTTGTTTATCTTTTCAAGAAACCAGCTCTTGGTTTCATTGATCTTTTGTATTTATTCAACTCCATTTTGTTTATTTCCACTCTGATTTTTATTATTTATATTCTTCTCTTCCCTTTGGGCTTTGTTTGTTGTTCTTTCTCTAGTTTCTCTTTGTGTAAGATTAGATTCTTTGAGATTATTTTGTTTGTTTCTTGAGGTAGGCCTATAATGCTATGAATTTTTACCCTAGAACTGTTTTTGCTCTGTCCCATAGGTTTTGGGTTATATTGCCATTTTCATTTGTTTCAAGGTGTCTTTTGATCTCTTCCTTAATCTCATTGTCAACCTATTCATTGTTTAGTATCACATTATTTAGCCTCCTTGTGTTTGTGTATTTTCTATTTTTTTTCTTGTGACTGAATTCTACTTTCATACCATTGTGGTCAGAGAAGGTGCTTCATATGGTTTCAATCTTCTTAAATTTATTGAGACTTGTTTGGCATACTAATATGTGGTCTGTTTTAGGAATTGTTCCATGTGCATTTGAGAAAAGTTTATATTCTGCTGCTTTGGGGTGAAATGGTCTAAAAATACCCATTAATTCCATCTGCTATAGTGTGTCATTTAAAGCCACTGTTTCCTAGTTGATTTTCTGTCTGGAAAACTAACCAGACAGAAATGGTGTTAAAATCCCCTACTATGACTGTATTACTGTCAAACTCTCCCTTTATGTACATCAAGATTTGCTTTACACATTTAGGTCCTCCTACATGAGGTGCATAAATGTTCACTAGGGGTATATGCTCTTGTTGGATTGTTCTCTTTATATTACATAGTGTCTTCTTTGTTCTTACTATAGTCTTTCTTTTAAAGCCTATTTTGTCAGATATAAGTATTGCTACCCCAGTTTTTTTTTTCCATTTCCATTTGCATGACATATCTTTTTCCATTTCTTTACTTTCAGTCTCTGTGTGTCCTTTGTACTGACACAGGTGTCTTTATACAGCATATATATGGGTCTTGTTTTCTTTTTCATTCAGCTACTTATGTCTTTTGATTAGAAATAAGATAGAACAATTATAATGTGCTATAATATAAGTGATGTGAATGTGGTCTCTCTCTCTCTCTCTTTTTTAATCCTCACCCAAGGATACGTTTTTATTGATTTTAGAGAGAGAGGAAGGGAGAGAAAAACATTGGTTGGCTGAGACCTGTATACACCCAGACTGGGACGATCAAACCCACAACCTAGATAGGTGCCCTGACTGGGAATTGAACTCACAAACTTTTGGTATATGGGATGATGGTCCAACCAACAGAGCCACCCAGTCAGGGCTGGTCTCTCTCTCTCTTAAAATATCTTATTGTACTGTACTCACCCTTCTTCCTGTGATGACATGAGATGCTACAATGCCTCAGTGATGAGATGAAGTTAGATGAATGCATAGTGACATAGCATTAGGCTACTGTAACTGGTATTTGAACCCAAGCACTAAGATACTAATAACCAAGATGGCTACTAATTGACAAATGAGCTGGGAGCATATACAGGTTGAATATGCTAAACAAGAGAATGATCCTTGTCCTCAGTGCGACAGAAGGGTGGCACAAGATTTTGTCATGCTACTAAGAGTGGCAAACAATTTAAAACTTATAAATTGTCTATTCCTGGAATTTTCCATTTATTATTTTTAGATTTGGTAACTGAAACCATGGAAAGTGAGACCGTGGGGGCAGGCTGCTGGCTCTGGGTGCTGTGGCTCAGTTGGTTGGAGTACCATCCCATAGGCTAAGGTTGTGGGTTTGATTTCCGGTCAGGGCATGTGCCGGGGTTGCAGCTTCAATCCCCGGTCTGGGCACATATAGGAGGCAACCAATCAATGTTTCTCTTTCACACACACAAACAGACATACACACAAACACCAAAACAAAACAAAGAAAAAAGCCCTACACCTAGCTATGTCATCTTCAAACTGCAGTAAACAAAAGACAAAGAGAAAATCTTGAGAGGACCGTGGAAGGGGGCCCTTTTCTGAAGAGTAGCAAGGGTGAGGGTGACAGCTGACTTCTCAGACACGCGAGGAGCTCTGCTTTACCACAGGGGAGCCTGTGGGCCCAGATGTGCTAAGTTTGGATGAGAGCAACATGAGTTCCCAGAAAGGCAGGCAGGGCACAGATAGAGCCATTCAGGTGCACTGTGTGGCCCCAGTGGGAGGGGCAGTAAGTATGGTTCCTGAGGGAAGGGCAGGGAGTCGATGGGCTCGGATACCCAGAGTGCTCAGAGGAAAGTGGAATCCACCTGAAGCACTGCCTCCTAAGCCACTCTTCCAAGAGGAAGTCTGATCTCTCAAAGTCTCAGGAGTTCATGGGGTGGGCTAGAGAGTACAGGAATGAGCACCCTCTGGGTGCCCTGGGTACCAGGTGTCCATGGTCCCAGACTCTTCTGCAAGGATCCTGGCCCATGTACCAATCAAGGGAATACCAGCCCTCAAGGATGCCTCTCCTCCCCTCCCTCCTTGGCATTTTACCCCAGGGACCTGACTAGGTGCAGGGGAACACACTGTGTCCCAAAGCTGTACAGGGGAGGCACCACCGAAGACCAGAACAGAAATATGAACTAACATTGGCAGGCAGCCAAGACACAGGCTTCCAGAAGGCATGAGACATCAGAGCAACCATAACCAGCTTAAGTGGGAAACCCCAGGCCCCAACCCAAGGTCCAAGTCTGCAGCCACCCAGTGGGGTGTTCCATTGCACATCCTCAGGGCCAGACGGTCCTCCCGGGGCTGTCCAGAATTATTCCCAAGAGACT
The DNA here is from genome assembly GCA_004026545.1 of Mormoops blainvillei. Classification (NCBI taxonomy): domain Eukaryota; kingdom Metazoa; phylum Chordata; class Mammalia; order Chiroptera; family Mormoopidae; genus Mormoops; species Mormoops blainvillei. Next base: position 17,398 of record PVJD01007467.1, read on the forward strand.
ATACACCCAGGGATTTATCCTTCAAAAGAGAGGGGGAAATATGGACCTTCACAGCCATGCAAACACTGAGAGAGTTCATTACCTGCAGGCCTTCCCTGAGAGAAATGGAAAAGAATTCAAGGAAGAAATAGTTCTCTAACAATACTTAGCAACTTCAAAACCCCAATTTAAACAGTGAATGGAACAACCAGACAGAAGGTAAGTAAGGAAACAGAAGCCTTGAACAATACAATAAACCAACTAGAACACAGGTATACAGAATACTACCCCAAAATAATACAGTCACCAATTCTGTTCAAGAGAAATGAAACAAACTAGAAAATTCACAAATGTGTGGAAATTAAACAACACACTATTAACCAATGGATTAAAGAAGAAATCACAAGGGAAATTAGAAAGTACTTAGAGATAAAGGAAAATGAAAAAAGTTACATACCAAAAGTTATGGGAGGCAGCAAGAACAGTGCTGAAGGGGAAATTTATAGCTATGTATGTTACATTTAAAATGTTAAAGAAGCCAGTCTAAAAAGCTCTATAATGTATGATGCCAATCATACAACATTCTGGAAAAGGCAACACTATAGAGTTAGTAATCAGGTTAGTGGTTACCAGGGACTTGACTGGGAGTGAAATGTTGACTAGGTGAGTCTCAGGACAATATTTTGGACAGTGAAACTATTCTGTATAATAAGATATTAAGCACTTGTCAAAACCTGTATAACTTTGTAGTGTAAAGAGAAAACCTTTGTGTGAGCAAATTTTTAAAAAGTCATTCAGAAGATCAGGGCTGCCAGGGTAGAAGGCAGACTGTGACAAAGACTCGATGCCTCGTGAATCCATGAAGTAACTCACTGAAGGGAGGGAGGAAGAACATGGGACAGACACACTGCACTCCAGCCGATGAAGGTTTTCCCACGGGGATATGGGCTGACCATTCTAGAACCACTGAAGTGGGATTGAATGATGCAGTACATGGATAGGGAACAGAGAGGGCCAGGATTCTCACTTTTGCAGTGGGAAGTGACAGATAAAAGAAGGAGAGAAGCTAGAAGAATACATGTGGTAATTAGATTAGAGATGGAGACATGATCTATGTACATGTACATGATCTATAACCTAAAATCCATACTCACTGAGTCACTGTTAGCTGAATGAACCAAAAAAAAAAAAAAAAAAGGACTAGGATGAGCTGAAAAATAATAATTTGTTTAAGTCAAGCTAAGTGATTTTGACTCATTAGACTATAATTGATCTCATAATTATCAAGTGCTGCCCCTAGTCTATATTAATGCCTATTAGCATTTGCAGTATCCCTTATAGGCTTACTAACATTTTGGTCCCATTTGATATCATCACTACTATGCTCACAAGGTATAATACTATCAATATTTGTAATAGTAACTGTTATAATTCTAAATCCTCACCTTATACTAGCTAGCATAACACCAACCATCTTATTAGCATTTGCTGCTTGCAAGGATGAACTGAGGTTATCACTTCTAGTTATAGTATCTGACACTTATGGTATTGATTACATGCAAAATCTCAATCTCCTTCAATGTTAAAAATCATTATTCCAAAGATTATATTAATAATACAACTTACATGACTATCAAAAAACAATATAATTTGAGTCAACACCACAATTTATGGCCTATTGATGAGCTTTACTACTCTGTTTCTACTAAATCATTGAGCCCAGCAATAACAGCCTCAACTTCTCACTAATGTTCTTCTCTAACACCCTGTCAACACCTCTGTTAATACTGACAATATGTCTTCTTCCACTAATACTTACTGCCAGCCAATTTCACTCACCTAAAGAATCTTTACCTTGAAAAAATTATTTATTACTATATTAATCCTATTACAAATGTTTCTCATCATAACATTTACAGCCACAAAACTAATGCTATTTTGCATTTTATTTGAAACAATGTTAGTGCCAAACCTAATTATTAGCACCTATTGAGGAAATCAAACAGAATGTGCAAAGGCAGGACTTGACTTCCTATTTTATATAAGAGTAGGATCACTTCCACCCCTCATTGTACTAATCTTTATTCAAAGCCTTAGAGGCTCTCTAAATTTCCTATTAATCTGACACTGAATTCAATCGCTACTTAATTCTTGATCTGACATATTCGTATGCCTAGCAGGTAATTGAGCACTTTAGTAAAAATACCTCTTCGTGGTCTCCACCTATGACTTCCAGGAGCACAAAGCTCCTCTTGCTGGCTCTATATTCTTATAGTCACACTATTTCAACTAGGGGGCTAGGGCATGTTATTAACTGCAATAATGTTAAACCCCCTAACAAACTTCACAGCACATCCTTTCTTAATACTCCCACAATGAGGAATAATCATAACCAGTTCTATTTGTCTGTGCCAAATGGACTTAAAATCATTAATCACATACTACTCTGTTAGCTGCATAGCATTAGTAATCATAGCTATTCTCAAACACTATGAGGTTATACAGGGGCCACAGCTCTAATAGTCATACACAGTCTTATATCATCAATATGGCTCTGACTAGCAAACCCAGACTATGAACAGATTCATAGCCAAACTATAATTTTAGCTTGCAGCTTACAACCAATTCTTCCCCTAAAAGTAGTGTGATGAAGTCTTACTAATCTGGTATTGCACCCGATGATTAACCTCACTGGAGAATTATTGATAGTTTTATCAATGGTCTCATGATTGAGCATTTCCATTACTCTCATAGGAGCTAAGATTATCATTGCCAGTTTATGCTCCCTATATGTACTGATTGTAACACAGTGAGGTAAACACACAAGTCACGTCAACATCAAACATCCCTCACACAAGAAAATACTCTCATAACAATACATCTACTCCCCCTCCTACTTTTGTGCACCAACCCCAGAATTAACATGGGGGTTTTGTACTGTAAATATAGTTTAATAAAAACATTAGTTTGTGATTCTAATAATAGAAACTTAAAAATGCTTATTTATGGAAAAAGTATGCAAGAACTGGTAATTCATGTTTCCATATATAACAAAATGGCTTTTGGAAACTTCTAAAGGATAGACGTTCCATTGACCTTATGAACCAAACAACTGGTGCAACTCCAAATAAAAGTAATAAATCTATTTTCCCCCTCAATATTAATATCACTACTTATATAAATCCTACCTATTGCAGTATACACTTCTGATATCTACAAGAGGAAAATGTATCTAATTATACGTAGAAACTATAATTTCTTTCACTTTTCTTACTAGCCTAATTCCCATAATAATATTTATCCGCTCAGACCAAGAGATGATTATCTCAGATTGAAATTTAATAAGTATTCAGGCTCTAAAACAACACAGCTTTAAACTAGATTAATTCTTTGTAATTTTTATATAAGTAGCACTATTCATAACATGATCAATCATAGAACTTTCAACATGATATATACACTCAGACAATAACATTGACCAATTTTTAAAAATATCTGCTCATATTTCTCATTATAATATTAATCTTAGTCACTGCCAACCACATTTTTCAATTCTTTATTGGATGAGAAGTAGTAGGAATCACAACTTTCCTATTAATTGAATGATGACACGGTCAGACAGGTACAAACACCATGCCCTCTAAGCCATGTTATATAACCTCATTGGAGACATCGGATTTTTAAGTTAATAGCATAGTTTTATTCAATTCCAACTCACGAGACTTCCAACAGATTGTCCTACATCACATGGGCAACACTAGTTTCTCACTGGTTGGATTTCTGCTAGCTGCAACCAGAAAATCCTCCCAATTTGGACCTCATTTGTGATTTCCTTCTGCTATAGAAGACTCTACACCTGTCCTGGCCCTACTCCAAAAGTCTAATAGTTAAAATGGAAATTTGTCTATTAATCTGGTTTTGTCCACAAATAGAAAATGATAAACCACCCTAACAATAATAGTATGCCTCCGAGCCATTATTACAATCTGTGCTCTACATATATATACGTGGTCTCCATATATGTACATGGTCTCTATGTGTGTGTAAGTGTATGTGTGTGCATGTGTGTGTGTGTATTCCATATACACATTTCATGTGGTATGTATGTAGCACATATTTATTCACTAACTAATCTACCATTATATATCAGTGAACAAAACAGGCAATCATACCTAAAAAGTAGAGTAAAGAAATAATGTTGTAGTATGTGGAAGGTGATAATTGCTATAGGAAAAATAAAAGAAGTAAGAGGGATCAAGTATGGAGAAAATGTGGCATAATTTTAAATAAAGTGGTCGGGTTAATTGAGTAGGACACACTTGGGCAAAGACTTGAAGGAGATGAAGGACTTGACCATGTAGGTCTCTGAAAGATGACAATGACAGGCAGGTAGTTGAGCCAGGGCAAAAACCCTTGATAGAGGGTTCTGCCTGGCATGTTTGAGGAATGACAGAGAGAGAATTATGGCTGGAGTACAGGAAGTGAGAGGGCAGTGATAGGAGATAAAGTGACAAAGGTAGTGACAAAGGTCGTGATCATGTATGTCCTTATAATGCACTGTGAGAATTTGGGTTTTAACTTCAAGTGAGATAGGAGCTACTGACATGCTCCTACTTCAGATTTAAATGCATTGCTCTTAAGTGCATCTGGGTTGAGAATAGGTGGTAGGTGGCAAGGGTGTAGGCCAGTAGTGCTCAGAGTGAGGGAAGAGGCATATAGACAATCTATGGGCTACTACAACAGTGGAGGAGAGAGGATGGTGGCTTGGACCAGAAAGGTAGTGGATGTACTGCGAAGTGATGGGTAGAACCAACAGCACTTACCAGTCATCTGAGTGTGGATTGTCGGGGAGAGAAAAGCATCACAGACAACAGCTTTGTGATTACCAGAGGGAAAGGGGTGGGGGATGTAGAAGAGGGTAAATGGGAAATAAGTAGTGATGGAAAGAGACTTAACTTGGAGTGGTGAACACACAATACAATGTACAGCTGTATTACAGAATTGTGCACCTGAAAACGATCTTTTTTAACCATTGTCACCCCAGTAAGTTCAATAAAAAAGAATGATACCAGTATCTTTAGAACAAGAAAGTCTGTATTTGTCATTAACTTAAGTAAGAAGACTGAGGTAGAGCAGTTTGGGGGAAAAATCAGGAACTCAGTTTTGGTTGTACCAGATCAGAGATGTGCTCCCTTTCACAGTTGGTTCCCTGAACAAAAGCCACATGTGAGAGTCTATGATTCCTTCCCACTGAAAATGAAACACTTAAGTTTCTAACATTTGGAAATTTCCCATTAATACATCTCATCAATCAGTTCACTGAGAAGCTCATCAACAGATAGCTCATTTTTTTCCCACTTTAACAAATTTTTCAGATGCATCTTAGAATAGCTGACATGATCCAGTCACCATTGGCCATGGGGTAGTTATGGGTGGACATCACTGCCTGTGGACTCACAAAACCAATTTTTATTCCTGATAACAGGACTGACACTTGACACCTGCAACTCCTCATTGAATACTGATATAACTAAAAATATTGGCTTAATTGTGTATATGAAACCTGAATCCTCATGTTCTATTAAAGTTACAAGTCAACAGATAATATTCAATACCCAAAAAATCAATAGTAGTTGAAACTATTTTCATTATAAACCATGTGGAATCATATATCCTTCAATAGCTTTATTATAAATGATAAATACATTATAAAAACTAGGACATGCTCTAAGCTGCAACATGCTTATCCTCTGAGTCTATCCAGAGACCTGTCCTCAAAAAGCCATTATTTATTTATTTTTCAAGAGAGGGAAAAGGAGGGAGAGAGGGAAATATCAATGTGTGGTTGCCTCTAACACCTCCTACTGGGGATGTGGCCCGCAACCCAGGCACGTGCCCTGACTGGGAATCAACTGGTGACCCTCTGGTTCACAGGCCAGCACTCAATCCACTGAGCTACACCAGCCAGGGCAAATTTTTTAAAACTTGCTTATATGTCGGCTATTTCCAGAGACCTGTTTTGAAAATTGTGTCACAAACTTTTTGCATCTTTTAAGCAATGCAGAAAAGCTAGTGTTCAATGGATGGAGGCCAGAGCCTTGAAGGAAAAGAAATGTCAGAACCCTGTAGACCCAAACGGGTGAACCAACACACAGCTAGATTCCCTCAGGAGTGGTGAGGCAGGTGGGACAGACACCGCTGTAATTGTCACTGCCATGAAGACAGGTGCTCCTGAGTCTAGAAGCTGAAGATCCCTTGCCAACGCCACAGCCCACTGGCAGCTGGTGGTAAACCCCCATGAGGCACATGGGGAGCCGAGCATGTCTTCAACTGATCAGAACTCAGGGTCATTGTCCACAGTTTAGGTGGAACTGGGTCCTGGGCAGGGTGCACACTTTTTTTTTTTTAACAGCCAGAATAAGAGAAGGTAGGGAATACAGCTTTCTAGTTTTATTGTTCTGTGAATCAAAATCTGTCATTGTTTCAATATAGCAAGAAAAAGAATGAGAAATTTTCCAAAGGAGAACTTGGAGGGAAAAATAACCTAAGAATGCCAAGGTGAACTGACGCTAAATCAACAAGTAAAATCTGAGTTTAAATAATGAAAATAAGAATTTTAAGCTGCTGAGGCCATTAAATGTGTATGCAGATACATAAAGAGGTAAATTTAAAAAGATAGAGAAATGTGTGTTTTTTCATCAAATATCCAGAAAGAGGAGACAATCTGAAAAACAAGCCTTAAAAAGATGTAATCAGTTGTATTCCCCCCCAGGGGGAATGCACAGAAATATCTGTGTTCAGCTGCACAATGACTTTTCCATAAGAATAACAATGAAACCACAAATCTTTTGACAAAGCAGAAATCAAAGTTAGCAAACAGAAGAAGTGAGGAGAAACATAAGTGCACACAGCGTGGGAGAAATCGGCTATCAGCAGACTGTCTCAGGATCAGGAATAAACATATCCAAAGGCAGCAAACCCAAGAGTAAAGCCAGAAGACAGTGCTAACAGCACTATTTGATCTTTTGTTTTGTTTGTTCTTTTCTTTTTTTGGTGGGGTTCGGATGGGTGTTATTACTGCTGTTGTCCCTCTGCTTAAGGAAACGTCCTGAACATTCATTCTTACGGAAACCTAATTTGCAAGTAGCTGTATTCTAAGAGGATAACAAAAAAGTTCATTCTTCAAACAGTAAACTTTTCTAGTGCCCTTTGCTAGAAAACACATCTTCAATGAAGAAAAAAAGAATAAAACTGAATGAGAAGCAAGTGGCCTTTCCATAGTGGGGGCAGGGGAAATACAGAGCTGTGTTCATTTTCCAGCCTGAGAAAAGAGTTGGAGGCAGTGACCATGTGCTAGAGTGTCACCTAGTGGTTTTGAGGGATAGGATCCAGAACTGAGCAAATGAGGGGCAGTTGTGCAGTTGGCTCCAGAAACCCCCAGTTCAAAGAGCAGCCTTCTCTTTGGTTGGGGAAGGGGCCAGATAGGGTGGACAGCCAGCCTCAGGCCCTACAGTGAGTCTAAAACTCTCAGGCTTCACCTACGCTGAAGCCGTTCACAGCCCTAACCTCGTTATTTTTATAAACCCGAACTAGAGCTTTGTAATCAGGCTTCAGCATATCTAATGTGAAACTCCTCCATTTGGCATTTTTGAAGTTTCTGCCTGAGACCTGATGGGAAGATTATCAGACAAGAAATGCATGGTTTTAGGCAGGCATCATTTCCAAGTGGGGTGTGACATGACTGGTACACAGGTAGCCTCGTTCCAGCATCAGACTTACTCTGTCTCCAGCATTGATCTGTCACTGGTTTACAAGGTCATGGGCCTCACTGGCATGGAAATGTCACTTAGTTCAGGGCAACGCCCTTTGTGCCCAAGCTCACTGCAATTGACCTACATGCCTGTGGCCTGGACCCCTCAGCACTTCCCCTCCACATCGCTACCTGTCTACTGTCTAAAATATTAGTGTGTTGGTGCTGTTCTTGATTTCAAACACTTTATGGATTTCTCTCTGTCCTCTGCATAAAGGTTCAAGTTCCTTAAGGGACATGCAAGGCCCCTAGGGACGTACCCCTGCTCACCTCCCACTCACACGAAAAGCCCAGCCAGACCAAGCCCGACCAAGCCCCAGCGAGGCACACCTGCACACCTAGGCCCGCTCATGGTGTGCCCGCTGCCACCACACTCTTTCCCGCCCTCTCTGCTTGTGTTATCCCTGCTCATCCTTTGTTTTTCCTGATTTTCAGGCTTGGCTAGGTGCCTCTCCCACAGTCCACTAAAGCATTCCGTATAACCCCATAATGTGATACTTAAACTCTGCTTAATGATTATTCTTCCATTCAACCATTAACTCCCGGATTGCCTTATATTTCTCTATCCCCAGTGCCTGGAAGAGTGTCAGGGCTATAGTCTTGATAAATATTTGAATGAAAAGAGGCATGAGTGATTGCATCAATGTCTTGCTTCCCTGTCCTCTAGCACAGTTAGTCAATTACCTTATTTTCAAATATAAATGTGACCTGATGCTTAGTAAGACTTACTTGTGACCATTAAAGCACAGAACCAAAAACAAAGAAGAAGATGTACCACATTCTAAAGAGTCTACAATATTAAAAGCCAGACATCCCCCACCCCAGGCCCTACCACAACTGAGCACCTACTTCCAACCCCCAACCCAAGTCCCTACCACAACTGAGCACCTACTTCCAACCCCCAACCCAAGTCTTCTATGAAAAGAGGTCTTGGGAGGAGGAAGAAAGTAGCCACCACTGGCCTCATGGGGACTGTGGTGTTCATATGGGATTTATCCTCCTATCCTCCAAAATCAGGTAAAGGAGGAGAGTCCAAGAGACCCGTGTACATTCATGAGAAGACAAGATAGAAGTTGGGGACAAGACAGGTGCTGGCTAAGCTGTGCAATTTCCCTGGAGAGCCTGGAATGGCCTATGGAATAAGAATGTAAAAACATGGCAACTGGTGTTTGCTTCTCAGCTAAAGGCAGGGGGCCGGATGGTACAGCCCACTTACATAAGCGAAAATGGGCTGTGCTCCCTGACCAGTGTAGTTCAGTGGGTTGGGCATCATCCCGCAAAGCAAAAAGTCGGCAGTTCGATTCCTGATCAGGGCACTTGCTTGGTGGTGGTGGCGGGGGGAGTGTGTGCAAGAGGCAACTAATTGATGTTTCTCTCTTACTTTGATGTTTCCCTCCCTTTCTTCCTCCCTTTCTTGCCCTCTCTCTAAAAATAAATAAATAGCATCTTTTAAAAAGATGGCTGTGGAAAGTGACAGGAGTGGACATTCTACTCTCATTCCTCATGACCTTCGGCCTGCATGAAGGAGCCTGTGGTAGGGGCCCGGCTGCAGGAGGTATGGAGTGGCCAGGATGGCCCCCAGGCTGGAGAGGGACCTCCTCGTGGGCAGGCTAATTGAATGTCTTTGTCTGAAGGGGTCCTCAGCAATCGAGAGATCCAGAGAAATACTTAGTATCCCGTGATCCATCTACACAGAGAACTGTATTGGCAGAGGACAGCTAGGTACTACCTGAGTAAGGCCAGCAGCACTCCCCAACCACTGGCTTGTACCAGTGACATAGATGTTCCTCATCTTCTCAGTTTCCCTCCTGCCTCCTTCAGAGTTAAAAGGAGCTAGACCTAATCAATGAAAGCCATAATGCAGAGTCAGACCACGGGCCCTCACCACCTCCTTCAATTCCCAGCAGACGGGTCCATGTGCTAGGATGGAGGAACCAGAACAGGCTGGCTTTTGCTGCAGTACCTCAGAAAAGCCCCAGGTCTCAAAGGCTGAACACGGCAGGTTACTTCTCCCTCCAAAGCAGTTTAACAGGGAGCCCTGCTCAGAGAGGTCACTTAAAGATCGGGGCTGCGAAAGGCTTCGCCTGGACAGGTGCTTCCTCCACCACCACAGGGATGAAGGGGAGGCAGCACATGATGCACTCACTCTTAAAACCTCTGCCCAGTATGATATGCACCATTTATGGCCACATTTCATTGGCCAAACCCAAGTCACGTGGCCTAAGTTCACGTTAACTTCCTGGGCTGTGAGGCGTGCTTTCCTGCCACATCTGCAGAAGGACTAGAAGATTCTTACACAGCTCTTCTGACAATCACACTGGGAGTGGGACAGAAGAGCATTCCAGTTTAAACTTGAAATTTTGAGCCAGGGTAGATTTTAAGAACTGAAGGTGATCAGAAATATCTAGTCTGCTGAAGGTACATTAAGGGACCATAATGAGTCCCAAGGGGCATGATTGGAAGTAATGTTTAGAGAAGAGAAACCATCTCATTTTTAGACCCACTTGGCAGAGATTCTTTATTAAATCGGTTACGCATATAGTCCCAAACTCCAACTCTTAGAATGAAATGCCACAGAGACACTGAATACATTCCGCTCCTCAAGGTATCATTTGACTGTCTCTTCCTCTAGGTAACATTTATCCTGCTCACAACTGACCGTGCTTGCTTGGGCTAAGGAATATTTGACAGATCCAGAGGGTAGAGTGAAGATATGCTTTCCATTATACCTGCTAAAATGTTGAGTATAAATTACATATATACATACTTATATATTTGATTTATAGAAGTACAAGAGTTATCCCTTATCTTCTGGAGGTGTGTTCCAAGACCTCCAGTGAATGTCTGAAACTGAGGATAGTACCAAGCCCTAAATATGCTATGATCTTTCCTATACATACAAATCTTTTCACTTAAAGCAGCTCTTGACTGCTTCTCAGTGGCATATGCAAATTGCCAGCATCACTACTCTTGGCTTTGGTGCCATTAGTAAGTAAAATAAGGGTCACTTCATTGAAGTAAGAGAGAAACATAAGTAAAATAAGGGTCGTTCGAGTAACGAGCACTGTACCACTGTAACAGTGGATCTGATAACTCAGATGGCTACTAAGGGACTAATGAAGCGACCGATGGGCAGGGAGCACACGCAGCTCAGAGAGGTTGGACAAAGGGACAATTCACAGCCTCGGCGGGACAAAGCAGGTTGGCTGGAGATCTCCTCATCTACTTAGAATAGCTCAAAATTTAAACTTATAAATTGTTTATTTCTGGAATTTTCCATTTAATATTTTTGGATCACAGCTGACTGTGGGTAACTGAGACTGCAGAAAGTGAGACCGTGGATGAGGGGAAACTCCTGTATGTCCTTCCTGCTCAAATTGCAGTTAGAAACACAGTACTGTACTCATCAAATGAGAATGGATGTGTGGAAGGGAGGGTCTTGTGGTCTCTCTCTGTTGCTAACCAACTAACTGTGTGATCACAGACAGGGTTTCTTTTCCTGGGCTTCAGTTTCCCCATTTGTGAAATGAGTTAAACTAGATGACTCCTCAGATCTCTTCATTATCATAGAGCCTGAAAAATGATTAAATTATCACATGAAAATTATGCTTCTCATCAATAGAATATTTTCCTTTCTTAGACCCCCAAATGATTTTATACTTTAATAATTCAGAATTTGTATAGAGTGCTATCTGCAATGTTTTTGACCCTGAGTAAAAAAAAAATATATATATATATATAGAAAATCTCTACCTATAAAAGTATTAATATTAAAATAATTGAAAATAATATTTTTTCTTTGAGATTAGAACATGAAGAAAGGGTCTGTTAGATTAGCTCTTGATTATAAATTCATTTGTATATCCTATTTCCAAAATTTCCCAAAATGTGTTCCATTGAACGCCAGCTCTACAATGAGTTAACAGATATTCTTCTTTTAAAAGAAAGTCCTGATGTCAACTAATTTGGGGAAATAATGGTGACAAAGTTAAAGCAGTCTCATTACCACCTTCAGAACATGCAATTTGCTCACAGGAGTGCCATAGGCTGGCTGTAAAGGATGCGCCTCTGCCCTGTGGGGAGGGAGCCCCTCCCCACCCCCACACCACTTCCAGTTCCCAGAGCGAGCCACAGAACAAGGAAAACTTGGGCCAAAGCAACACTCTCTGCACCAGGTATTTAGATAGCAAGCTAAACCCATTTTCGTTGGGAAAAGTAGAGAAGGCAGGCCTTGAACCTGCCCTGAAAATGTCAACTCATGGTTTTGTTTAAGCCATTTACAGTTCAATTTAAAGAAGGCTCTCTTCAAATTAGAGAAGTGAAAGTGGAATGGATTTCCCTTAGAGGCAGCAGGCTTTGGGCATAAATGTTCCCACAGAGGTGATCAGGAATCCCAGGGGCCAGGTACTCAGAGCATTTCCCGTGGGAAAGGTGGGATGTGCATTTGGTTAAGGGGAACTTGATTCTTCCTGCAGAAACCTGTGAAGGGCAGGAGCTTACTCCATGAGGCTCTGTGGTAGGGCTCTGCCCGTCAGTCATTTTTCTGGACCTGCAGGTTGGTACCCAACAGGGGACTGGAGGTCAGGCAGAGCTCCCCTGTATGGCCTCAGGGCCCAGGCTAAAAACAGGTCAAGAAAAGGAGTAGCATTATCCCTGAGGCCTCATCCTAACTAATGCCCAACTCTACTGCAACGAGCACCTGGTTCGGCCTGGCCCCAAAGACTGCCCACAGGATAGCATTTGGAAATGAAGCAGCAGAATTTAGAGATAAAGAACATGGTCTTTGGGGTTAGACCACCTGGACTAGATTCTTGAATGGGCGTGAACTGTCTGTATCTTAATTTTCCCATCATAAAATTGGCATGATCTTAAGAGCTGCCACAGAGGGTAATTTGGGGAGTTAAATAAGTTTGTCCACATAAAACAGTTCTTAGATGTTTTTATCATAATGTGTAATATATTGCATTACCGCAGCAGGTTTAATTTTTTAAGTAATTGCACCCCCCTTCTCTCATTTGAAATCACATAACAACCCTATAAATTAGGCAGGAAAAATGTAGAGCGTTATGCTTCTTTTTTTCCCCGAGATAAGAAATTTGAGGTACACAGCAAATAAGTGACTTCGGTGGCAGAGCTACAGAGTCAGGGAAAACTAGTTTTAAATCAGAACTACCATTTACCAGCCCTGTAACCTTTAGCTAGCAAGTTGGCCTACCTGTGCCTTTATTTCTTCATCCTTAAAATGGGAATAATAATGTCAGTGAGCAGACAGGGGCAACCCGGAAGCAGCATATTAACCAAACTATTGTCCACAACGGAATTATTCCAAAACAGCGCTCAGAAACAAGTTTTCAGCCAAACTATCTTACTTTTCCAATCCCTTCCCAGATCCATTTCCTTTTTACCTTCCAGGCATGATTAGGTGGCCAATGCCCTCCTGAGGGGTGCAGAGAAATTCTCAGAGACTGAGAAAATCCCACAGTCTCACTCTCCTACACCTAAGGGGATTGGTCTGCCATGGGCAATTCTCAGCCATGCACGCCGAATACTGTTACAGAAGGAACCCATTTGGGAGCCAAGATACTGTTACCAAAACAGGCCCCCCACGCCAGGGTCCTTCTGTTCTAGGTTCCTCTTGCCCACTGCCAGGTAGGGATTATGGCTTTTAGTGCCAGAGTTTGGTAAAAAGGAAAGGAACTATTTATTCAAAAATTATACAGGTTTAGAGTAATGGTGGAATGTCGCCGTTAAATACCAAAGTCCCTTTAAAACACCCACAAACACACACACAGTCCGCCTCCCCTTGCCAAACCAGGCCAGTCAGGGATACTGTATCTCAGGAAAAGAAAACAGAAGTCCATAGCTTGGCTAGGCTTCTGTTCTTAATCCAAAACCGCATCCTCATGGAGAGCCTGGGAATCCTGCATCCTTTCAAACCACTAACAGAGAGCTCCGCATAGCTGCTACATCTTGCTTTCCGGCTTCCTAAGCGGTGTGGTGGAGGGAGCCTCCTCTCTGCTCCCAAAACTATTTGGTTAAGCTCCCGCATGGCTGCCCCACCTGGGTTTAAATCCCCACGTGGATTTTCCTCCATAACCCCATCTCCGACTCCTCCCACAATTGGCTACACTTGCTAGCACTCCTGTATTCTCTGTCTTTCTTGGCTGTCATAGTTAGTCTGGGCAGGTGTGGCCCCCTGGCATGGACTGAACCATCTCCACGTCCTTGCACAGGAGCTGTAATTGTGAGTCAAAGTCACGCCCATCTCCCCAGCTAGCCTGCTGGGGAGTGATATAGTGATACGCAGAATAACTCTCAAGCCCTGTGCTGCTGCTTTTCCCAGTCCCCAAGCTAGGCTTGTGGGGGCCCTGGGGCATCTCAACCAACACCCTGTTACAATATTGGTATTTACCTCATAAGGTGGTTGTGACAAATTGAAGGTTTAGTATATGTAAAGCACTTAGAACAATGCCTGGCAAATGAGAACTGGTCATTTATTGTTGCTTTTATTATTTCTCCCCCAAATAGTTTTATTCTTTTCCTCCTGCCCAATGTCTTGTATAGTACTTGATACACAAAAGATGATAGATAGTATTTTGTTAAATAAAATGCTAGAGGATTTCAGAAGAGGAGAAGACCTGGGGAAGGTCTAGAAGGTTTTATGAAAGGGGTGGGGGTGGGGGCTTGTGTTAACTACAATTTAAATATGTGATGGAAAACACATTGGTATTTTTATAGGTGATAGAGAATAGAGAATACATTTTCTCTTGGAGTTAACAAATCCCACATATTATTTAATTTTCTCTATTTCTAATTAGTAATTGGCAAAACCTATTCAAAATACATTGAAAAATGTAGCTTTATCTGACAGGTGAATCTTTTACATGTTTGCTGTAAATTCCAGTTTACATGTGGAAAAAATCAAACCAAACAGTCTTAGGGGTGTTGTTCAACTGCATTATAAGAACCACAAGAATTTCACAAAGAACTTTCATTTTATCTAAATTTTATTTTTGCTTAGTGAGTCCCATTGCAGGTGTGTTGCCCTTAGTAGTTTGGGATATTTTTTAATGGCCTCCAAGCAAAGCCTCTGTGTTTAATTTGCCTACAGTGCAACTCCTTCTTCAACCATCAAAGAAATTGTTGAGTCATTAGCATATTTTTCACTTATTATTTGCTACCAGCCCTGGAGTACCTTAACTCCTTTGTTCTCCAAAAGTTTGCTATTTGTGGGGAAAGGGGGGGAAATTAGGCTAATTGCAACATAATTAACACTCAATGTTCTTGGGAAAGTAAAGAGGGTTTTCTCCCCTCTTTAGCTCTATTTATAGCCCTCCCCACGCTATGTCACAGTAGCCAAACCAAAACAAGAAGGCACAGACAACCCACTGAACATGTGATGTGTGTGGTGCTGGCCTCCGCATCATCCAGTCGTTTGTAATGATACCACCGGCGAGCAATGCCGTATTGGTGAAAGTCATGCCTCAGATCTGACCTCTTCGTCGTTGTCATTTATAGACCCTTCTCCATTCCCTCTCATTCATGATGATTTTGTCACCTTAGCTCTTTCTTCTTTTCCCCCCTTGATTCAGCATCCTGGTCTGTTAAATTCTTGGACTCTTTGCTCCCAGTGGTGTGTTATTTCCCTCCACTTCAGCAGCTCTTCTGGAATCTGGAAAAAGCCCTCTTCCAGGAAACCACATCTTTTCCCTCCAGTTCACCTCCCCTGAGCCACTCCAGAAACCCTCAGACCTGCCAAAGCTTTGATCTGACCACATCCTTCTATCAACCTTCCCTGTGTTTGTCTCTTCTCACTCAGAATAGATTCCACAGACCATCATTATAAACAGTTCCTCCCCCCTCCCTCCCTCAATACAGCCTTGTAAAGCTGAAACCCTATGTAACCCCCACCACCCACCTGCTCCCCACCTACACCCAAGCAGCTCAACAATGCTGCAAGCAGACTAGTTCCTCTTCAAGTTTACAGCGACAATGTCAAATGAGCACATTTCTAATGTGTGTGTGTCCAGAGACAAAACGTTTGGCTTGAGCCCCCAGCACTGTGCAACTCACCCCAGGCAAAGAGCTGAGAGCCTTTCCTACAGCCTCTCAGGGGTCATGTGTCAGAGTCTCACTCTCCAGCAAAGAGCCAGTTTGGACCTCCATTCCTTTCACTGTTGTTAAGCACACTCTTTCCAGACTTGCCCTTCTAGGAGGAAGGGAAGTGCTATTCACACCTCCCTCATGAAGAGCACAACCTGCGGAACTAGCCAGATGCCTCATTTCTTGTCTCCTGGGTCTCCTCTGGTGGGCGCTACAATGCTGCTAGTCATGTTTTCTCCTTCCCTGCTATCTTCGACCTCCCAATCTGTCTTTTTAAAGAATGCGTTTCAACACACTCATAGACACAGACAATAGTATGGTGGTTACCAGAGGGGTATGGTTGGCAGGAGAGAATGAAGAAGGTAAAGGGGTCAAATAGAAGGTGATGGAAGGAAATTAGATTTCATGGGATGAGCACACAATACAGTATGCAGATGTCATGTCATAAAGTTGTACATTTGAAATTTATAATGTTGTTAGCCAATATTAACCTAATAAATTTAATTTTTACAAAGCCCTTCTCATAGACACAGACAACAGTATGGTGTTATCAGAGGAAAAGGGGGATGGGGGAAGGTAGTAAAGAGTAAAAGGGGGGATAAATGGTGATGGAAGGAGACTTAAATGGGGTAGGTAAACACACTATGCAATATACAGATGATGTATTACAGAATTGCACACTTGAAATCTATATAGGGCAATAATTTTATTAACCAATAAATTCAATGAAATAAATAAATGAAAATAAAAGCCTTTCTTACCTCCTTCCCCCTGTAGCCTCCATCACTTACTTTCTTAGTGCCTTTTGGAATCAGGCTTCCTGAAAGAGTGGTCCTCAGGGCCAGGTATGTGCAACAGGGAGTGCTGGCTGTATTCTGTCTTCAGCTGGGTGGTGGGTGGTAACATTCATGTCACCACTATGTTTCTTGACTTACATGTATGTTGCATGTGTGCTTTTGTACATAATAAGGCAAAATTAAAAAAAAAAAAGAGTATCCCCAAGAGTTCCTATTGTATCCTTGCTTATTTGTTTCTGTAGCATTGGATTCCAGGCCCCTCCCCCAGGACTCCATTGAAACATCTCTGCTCCTGTGACCAATGGCCTTCACAACACTGTGTGTCTGTTTTCATTTCACTGGCATTCTCAGGTATTTGGTGGAATTAAGACCCATGACTCTTGGAACACTTTCCTTTCTTGTTTTCCCCCAGATCCTTTCATTTCCATGATACAAGATCTTTATGTTGCACCACGTGCCCCCTCCACCTCCCACACCCCACCCATTTCCCTCTGGTAATCACCACACTGCTGCCTGTGTTCATGGTACAAAGATGCTTTTAAGATCAAGCCACATCTATACCCCTACTAGGCCATGTACTTGAATACAAAGCTCTCATCCTGGGAATGTTGCCATATATACTGTGAATTCTGTGTACGTCCACTGACTGCACCGCCCACCCCTGCCCTCACAGAGGGAACTGCTGCCTCTGTGAGGAGTATTCCCTGCCAGGCTCTGGCCACGACCCTTCCAAGGTCCAGCTTGCCTTCCTCACCAAGATGCCTCTTCATAGGCAAGCAACATGCCCAAGAGCAGAACACAGATGCTCGATGCAGTGGGTGAACACAAGGTCAGTGGCCCAGGCTGCAAAGCATTCTCCCCCTTGTCCACCCAACAGTTCCGCAGGGGCTTCCAATCTGACACCTGCTGATCTTTCCCCCAGATCATCTCAAGCTTGGGCCTGTGCAGAAGCTCAGGATCCATAACTGATGTTACAAGGGTCAAGGAGATGCAAGCATCAAAGAGTAGGAGATATTCTCTGGGGTGGCGAGAAGGAGCCCAGGGAACTGAAACCCAATTTCTAGGAGGAGGCTTACTTATTCATCAACTGATATAACAAACCGAATACCATGTCAGTACCAAATCTGGGGAGAGGACCCCTGGTACGGCTGTAGGCCTCCCAGGCTCATTCTAAGTGGCTGCCTTGACCTTTGTGCTGCTCATTTGTGTGGTCATGCAGACCCTGCCACAGTTCTTAGGTACTGAGAACTACAAGGTCCAACAGGCTGCTGGCCAGGCCAATGCTCCAGGGGCTGGCAGACATCCTGGCAAGGGGAGAGGGTCCCGTCCTCTTGAACTACCGTTCTGTCCCAGGGCAGCCCCTTTCCAGTGCTTCCCAAGACTGCAGAGCTAACCTTGGTGAATGTGAAATCAGGTATGTGAGGGAGGGCAGAGAAGAGTAAGTGTTCGCTGGATGAGGCCCCACACATACATCATAAAGGTGACACTACCGGGCACGGGGGAAGGGTGACCATTTGCCAAGTCAAATGAGTATTTGAGGGGAAAATAAATGAATCTTAGCCACTGTCTCACACTGCACTCAAAACTCAGTTCCAAATTGATCAAATATCTAAATGTAAAATATTTTAAGAAAACACAGGAGTATGTCTCCCTAACCTTGAAGTAGTCATAGACTTCTTACACAATATGAAAACGTTGCTAAGCATTTAAAAAATGATGAATCAGACTACATTGAAATGAAGGACTATTCATCTAAGAACATCATTTGGGGGGTTGGGAGGCTGGCCACAGATTGCTAGAGAATGTTTGCTGTGCTTACATCTAGAAAGGAGAACAGCTTGAGAATGTTCAGAATTTCTGCAGATAGTGGGAAGTGTATTAGCTTATTATCGTCACTGTAATAAACTGCCACATTTAGTGGCTTAAAACCAATACATATGTTACAGTTCTAGAGGTCAAAGGTCCTAAATCAGTTTCACGGAGCAGACATCAAGGTGTGGGCAGGTCTGTGTTCCTTGCTCTCTCCAGATTCTGAGGCCACCTGCTTTCCTGGGCCCGTGGGTCCTTCCTCTGTCTTCAAAACAAACAGAGCGGCATCTTCTTTCTCCTCTGACCTATGCTTCTACTGTTATATCTTGTGTTTCTAACTTTGATCTTCCTGCCTCCCTCTTAGCGGGACCCCGATGACTACATTGGATAACCCACCTGGATAACACAGGCTAACCTCCCTATTGAAGATCCTTAACTTATTCATTTCTGCAAAGTCACTTTTCCCATGTTCAAGCAGCAGACTCACAGTTTCTGGGGATTAGGGCTTGGGCATCTTTAGGGGCCATTATTCAGTTTGCCCTGGGAGGGTCGACACCCAGAGGAGAGCTCAGCAAATCTGGGTGGCCAGTTGAAGGGAGGATGTCCAAATGGCCAATGAACATAAAAAAAGCTATCAAGGAGACACAGACTGAGGAGGCCACCAGGAAGTAAGCTGCCCAGCAACTCAGATAGGTGGCAGTGGGGTTAGTGAGAATGAGACCAGCCGGAGCTCTGGAGCTGCTGGAAGCGTGGAGGGATACAGTGAGCATAGAGAACCTTTTGTCAGTGTCTGTGGGATACTGTGGCCCAACCATTCACTCCTAAGTATGCATCTAGCTACTCGCACAGACGTGTTCACCAAAAAACATACCTGCAGGTGCTCATGGAACCACTGTTTGCAGTGCCACACACCGGAGGAGTCAGGGTGTTCACCTGTCGTGAGTGGGGGATGAATCTTGACACAATCTTCTGGTGGAAAACAGTGAGAATAGATGAGGTTTAGCTCCATGCTTCAGCCTGGATAAATTTTACAGGGTGGTGTTGAGTGAAAAGGATTCCTCACAAGGGAATATGTGCATGGTTTCACTTGTAAAAGAACAGGAAAAACTAATGTATGGTTTTGAAAGTCAGGATGGTGGTTGCCCTTGAGGCAATGGGCAATGTGATAGGAGGGGGACACAGGAAGACTGTCTCAGGTGTAGGGTGTTCTTTTGTGAGCTGCATGCACATCACTTGGATATATTCATTCTGTGAAAATGGGTTCAGTGGTACCACTAAGGTTTGCACACTTCTTTGTATGTTATATTTAATACACAGAGTTACAAACCCTTGCTCTCTGCATACAGAGGTCTGGAGGTATGGAAAGGCTGTCGTCAGTCTTCCTAACTTGCAATCAATCAAAAATCCCTAAGTACTCAGGGCCCCACGTCACTGGATCTGGCTTTTTCTAAATCAGTAAATTAATGAGGGGAGACGCCGAGGCTCTAACTGGGACATTAGGCCTGAGATACTGACTGGCCCAGTCCAGGGAGAGATGCAGCTGCTTCCTTGTTTTTAGACTCCCCCGTCTATAAACAGTTTCAGTTCTGTCTCTAAAAAGGGATAATGCGACCAGTCACACACCTCCAGCAACCCAAATCACAGCGCTGGACAAGATCCACTGTTAGGCTGAGCTGCTACGTTGCCAAGTAATCCAGATGTTTTTCCATATTTAGAATTAAAAGTTGTAATATTTTCTGCATACATAATCTTAACAGATTCCATTTGAAGCAGAAAATTATGGGCCGACCCCTGCCAGGTGGTTGTAGCATTTCCCACCATTAATGTCATTAAATCCCTCTGAGGCTACCGTCATCTTGGCCCTGTTTGCTGGACTTAGTTCAACTCTCCACAACCCTTTCTTCAAATCTATACCTATAATCACCTGAGCAGCCCCTGGTGGTACTTTCAGATAATGAGTTCTCAACACGGAGGAGTCATGTGGTTGATTAAAAACATATATTTCCTTTTGTCGTCACTAAATGTGTGGGCCATTCTGGGTTAGGCACCAAAGCCACTGTCAAGCACCAAGGCCTTAAAGCTAGAGAAATCACTTCCAAATATCTGCACACCAGCTTTTCTCTCTTAACACTCTACAGAGCTCTTCATTGGTTCATGGAATCACTCAGTCCCTCCACAAATATTTATTGAGTGTGTCCTAAAGTTCAGCATGCACAGGAGATAGATAATGAAGGACACATTCATAGATATATGCCCTGTGGGACTTCCATTCTAGGGAGGGGAGACAATACATACATACATACATACATACATATATACGTATATACACACATAAATAAATAAATAAATAAATAAATAAATAAATAAATAAATAAAACTGCTGGCAGGTGAAGAGCGAGGGCCAGGAAGAGAGAAAGTAAAGTGAGAGGAGGCAGGGGGTGGGGTTTGATATTTTGGGGAACCTAGTCCTCAAATGATTGTTAAAATGGAACTTTGTCCTTGGTTTGTTCTCCAGTGTGTGATCTGCCCCATGTAGACCCCCATTTCTTTGGAAACAACTTTCCGGTACTCACAGACAACCTCTCCCGGAGGAAGTGGCCTGTGCGATTGTTTCGGCCACTCTGGCATTTGGCCAAGACAGCAGTTTCTGAGAGTTCTTCCCAGCTCTTTAGAAATCCTGGGTTCTGCCTGGTGCCACCTGACACAGACCTCCCCACCCATGCTCTGATGTTGATGCCGAACCCTTTCATGCTGACTCCTTTTGGGGATACGCAAGGATTCAATAACTCGAAATTGATTTTTCAGGCCTTCCCATCAGCAATTAGCTTCAGGGACTCCTCCGTTCCCAGCTTCAGCCTCCATTCGATGATGTTCCAAGGGACTCCCATTCCACAATACAGCACACATGTGCCATCCGAAGTCAGGAATGACCTCCAGGGAAGAAGTCTCAAAGGAGGCATGTTCTAAGATAGTATAATACTTGTCAGGGCACTTTTTCTAACCATAATTGAG
This sequence comes from Mormoops blainvillei, assembly GCA_004026545.1. Taxonomy (NCBI): domain Eukaryota; kingdom Metazoa; phylum Chordata; class Mammalia; order Chiroptera; family Mormoopidae; genus Mormoops; species Mormoops blainvillei. Next base: position 38,908 of record PVJD01007467.1, read on the forward strand.
TATTTATTAGGACGTATCTGCCCTTGACATGGTTATGCCTAGAATCAGGAGGCTATCTCTTAAAATGCCCCTCTTTATTCAAAGGTTAAAAATAAAACTGACTACCCTGAGGATGTAAAATAAACTGTCCGAGCCAACTAACATTGGGAAAAGAAGCAAAGCAAGAGCTTTGCTAACCTCAATGCTAGTATCCTAAAATTCTTTTGAGTACTTTTGTCCTAACGATATTTAGTTCACCAAGTAATTTTAAAGAACAAAACAAAAATTTTCTACCAAGACCTTGTACTGTTAAATGGAGAAATCAATCAAGGTTTTAAAAAAATCTCCTTTTGAGAAGTATGAAACAGTAAATCTGTCCATTTACTCATGTATTATATGAATCCAAAATTCTCTGTAGCAAAGAAATTTTAATTCCTTTATTGAACTAAAATCATTTGCCTTTAAATCTACTTGAGTTCCATGCTGTATTAATTTAAATGAGGGAAACAGTGAGAGAGAAAGAAAGCGAAAAAGAGAAAGATTGATGGCAGAAAAATCACCGTTCTCCTCCATCAGCAAGTATTTCGTGAGGGTCTCCAGTGTGCCAGGAGGAAGGGAGGAAGAAGGAAGGGAAAAGAAGAGCCCTGTGGTTGCAGAGCCAGGGGAAGCCCAGTGTCACCTGCTGTCTCTAAGGCTGTCCCATCTGAGGTGCTCTCCTGTGGAAGCTGACCCTGCCGCCTTCAGCATCGCGTTGAGTGAAAAGCTGTAGCGGACCATTCTTCACACGCACCGTTAAACCTTCACAGACTCTTCCCTTTGCAGATGGAATCATACCAGCAATAAAATTGCGCCAGGGGCTGCAGAAGCTCTTGCCGGGTCCACACTCACGTGCGGGACATTTGCCAAGATTCGGATGAACCTGAGCTGAGAGCCAAACCTCTAGGTTTGCCAAATCCAAAGTAATTCAATGTTTTTCCATCAAATAGTCTGCAGTATGTGGTCATGTCCTAAGTTCAGAGTTTCACATAGTGAAAAAAATGATCATCCTCCAGGGTGACTTCTTTATGGAATGCCAAGCTATTTATATTCCTAAAAGATACAGTAAATGGAAAAGCATTCAATTAGAGATAAAACTTATAATTGGTGCCTGTTGTAAATTTCAACAAAGATTCAATTAACTAAAATTAATAGTTAAAATGTTTTTAAACTACAGAGCTAGTTCAGCACTTGCTTAGCTTAGACATTCTCTATGACTTACCAGATTCTTGTTTTTTTCTCAGCAAATGAGGTTTCCTGGTGTATTCGATGGCCACAACTCTCTGAATTGTTGATACCACTTTGCTCTTTCAGTTCCTTCAAACCCAGATCAGGTCTTTCTCCTTCTTTCTCTCTCTCTCTCTCCCTCTCTCCTCTTTCTCGTCTCTTTTTTTAGTTTCCTGTAGCAATGGTTCCCCAAAGGGGCCAGAAAACATGTCTAAGGATGCAAAGCACAGAGAGATGAACTACCATACTGTGGTACTGTGTCTCCTCCCTCTCTCATCTTTCTAATTCGTATATATACATGAAAAATGACTAAAAGAATGGGGATGTCTGCAGCCTGCAGAAGCCAATAGAAAAGGAAGAAAGTACAGTTTCTAGGCAGCCAGCTACTCTGCGTGACCTGTGTGGGAACTTCAGGCCACTGTTGGCAGCCAGTGAAGTCATTTCTCTCTCTAGTACCTCAGCTCTTGCCCCAGCTACCTTCCTGAACCTCTTTGAGCTCCATAGGTCCACACTAAATCTCACAGGACCCCTAAAATAAAGACCTAGAGAAGCTATCTGTATAAGCATCTGCCTTCGGGACAGCTCTGTGATTTAAAGGAGAACTTCAGCTTTCTCTTGGCCTTCTGTTTGGCCCTAGATATTTGGGCTGATCCTTGAGCTGCAATACCACATCCCATGAAAATAAAACTTTTCAATATTTCCACAAAGTCTACTGTGTACTCTCACTCATTTGTTAGTACTCTGTGCCTTCGATATCCATTCTGAAATCCAATAGCATTGTTTTGACAGGATCTAGTTAATTTTCAGCATATGTTTGGAATATGCACATGTGCATATAATTACTTACCTAACCTCACCTACTACCACGGCATTGTAATTTTTCTTGGTTTTTTTACTTTGGTTTATTCAAATGGAGCCTGTGTGTGTTAGTCATATAATGAATGCTCATTAGATAGTATTTTGAAATTAGCAGTATGTAACCCTAGTACATGAGTGCTTTAGAATTTTAATGAACTTTAATAAAGCTTCTTATGACTATCTTCTCATATATGGCAACTGAATGATTTAAAATTTTTTATTGTAGCTTTTGAATCTCTTTATTTTATGGTATTTTAGCTAATTATTCATAAATAAGACTCCTAGTTTCCTACATCATATCTATTTCCTCAATTCTTTTTTTTTCTTTTAAGATATTTATTTATTTATTTATTTATTTATTTATTTATTTGAGAGGGGAGGGGAGGAAGAGAAAAATCAATGTGTGGTTGCTGCTCGAGTGCCCCCTGCTGGAGGGGGTCCGGGCATGGCCTGCAATCCAGGCATGCACCCTGCCTGGGAATTGAGCCAGCCACCCTTTGGTTCTTAGTCCAGCACTCAATCCACTGTGCCACACTACCCAGGGTGTCCTTCCTGAATTCCAACTTTTATTTCCACCTACTGACTAGATACTGCTACACGCAACACCTTCAGATTCAGTATGTGGGAGTATTCAGTCAACATTGTCTTTGATAAAACGCTTCTCCAGCTCCGTGACCAGAGGCTCAATCTGGAGATCTGAGATCACCTGAGGCATCTCTCCCTCCCTTTCTCTCACTGTTTACCACATCTCTTCAATTCCAGCTCCTCAATATATATTATATTTGCTTGCCCCTCTCCATTCTCCATGCCATACAGCCTTTGGCCATGCCTTCCTGGACTCCAGCCATCGGCGCAATGGGTCCTCCTGCCTTCAGGCACCGCTCTCTCTAACCCACCCTCCGTCAGTGCCAGGCCAATCTACTCTCCCTTGTCTTTGATTAAAGCTTCTTCACACCTCATCCTTTCCTGCCACATAAAATTTACATTTCCTGCCACAGTTTAAAACACAGTTCAATACTCATCCCTACTCCACGCAAGCATGCAGCATCCTCCCACGGCACCCATCTATTGAGCCCTCTGGACGTGCCACACTCCCTCTCTTATCAACTTACACATCATTCAACTCAAACAGTGTTGGTTGAATGCATACATCAAAAATGAAAAAAAAATACCCATCATGAGGCGTCACAGGGTTACCCAAAAATGAGCAGAGGTAACTGCTCCAGAGAGTATCCAATTAATTGATCATTTAGGACCACCCCTTTGCTCATTCTCCCATCTAAAACCAATGGTTTGGGCACTTTTCTGGATACTTCAGCCAGCCATCAGAATATGAAGTGATAGAATAACAACTAGTGCACAAATCCATGTTCACACTCAAGCACGAGGCACAGTAACAGAAGGGGAAGGATATTGGTGTTAAGAGCCTTCGGGCTGGTTTGAGGACTTCGATGGGCTCTGCTGGGTTTGTGTTTTGATGAGCCTATAAAATGGGGGGCTGGCATAATGAATTTGAAAGGTATTCAGATAAAAATGATTTGTGGCTTTTCGCTTTAAATCAAAGATCATTACCCAGCAATATACATGATTGTACTTTATATGTAAAGGTATTTTCATTCAGGGTAAGCTCAATACACAGACTTGAAAATTAAAACAGTCACCAAATAGTGTTCTCATTTATTTGTTGTTTCCTGAAGGTTAAAAATGTAGACACTTGGAGCCCATGACACAGATGAACTAAGAAACAGCACCTATGAGGGGAAGGCCCAAAAAAGCCTGGAATTTATTTATAAAACATTGTGTATTTACTCTTACATGTTTAAACTCCATTCACCTTCAAAGTACACTCCATTTGATGCAATATACCTATTGAGACTTTTTCCACTGCTCAAAACACTTTTTGAACTCATTGATTCTGATACCTTGTAGTTCTTCTGCCATTTTTTGTTTCACCTCTTCCACATCGGCAAAACATTTCCCTTTGGGGATTTTTTCATCTGGGGAAACAAAGAAACAGTAGCTCAGAGTGATAGGGGAAGAATAGGGAGGGTGGGGCACAGGGGTCATGCTATTTTTGGTCAAACACTGCTGAACACTCAGTGCAGTGTGGGCAGGTACACTCATAAGTCACCCACCATGCAACGGGCAGATGTGTAGAAAGAGTCTTCAAAAAAATTCACTGAAGCCAAACACAGTCTCTTACCACAGTGCCAGCTGGTAACTGACACAGATGGGTTCCTAGAACACTCACCTATGGGGGAAGTGTGTGCCACAAGGGACCTGCCCTCCAGAAGATAATTCCAGGTTTTTTGGGGTCTCCCCTTGTATTTACTAAGGGCACATTGGAGTTTAGTCATAGCACACAGGATTTCAGAACAAAAGAACTCAGTAGATGTTTAGGATTCATTCTGTGAATAACAAAAGAATGCCACTGTGGCTGCACCAGCCTACATCCCCACCAACAGTGCACAGGGGTTCCCCTTTCTCCACATCCTCACCTTGTTGTTCATTGATTTATTGATGATAGCCATTCTGACAGGCATGGGGCGATATCTCGTTGTGGTTTTACTTTGCATTTCTCTGATGATTAATGACATTGAGCATCTTTTCACATGTCTATTGGTCATCTATATGTCCTCTTTGGAGAAGTGTCTAATCAGGTCCTTTGTCCACTTTTTAAGTGGATTGTTTGTTTTGGGGGTCTTGAGTTTTGTACTCTTTATAAATTTTAGATATTAAACCCTTATCAGATATATTGGCAAATGTGTTCTCCCATTCCATGGGTTGTCTTTTTATTTTGTTGATGGTCTCTTTGCTGGCAAAAACTTTTTAGTTTAATGTAGTCCCATTTATTTTTTCTTTTTGTTTCCCCTGCCTGAGAGATATATCAGATAAAATATTGCCATGAGCAATGTCTGAGATTTTACTGCCAATGTTTTCTTCTAGAGTTTTTAGTTTCTGGTCTAATATTTAAGTCTTTAATCAATTTTGAATTTATCCTTGTGTGTGGTGTAAGAAGGTAGTCTAGTTTCATTCTTCTTTACGTATCTGTCCAATTTTCCCAACACCACTTATCGAATAAAATATCTTTTGCCCATTGTAAGGAAAGTAGTATGGGGATACCTCAAAAAATTAAAAATAGATCTTTTGACCCAGTGATCTCACTTCTGGGACTGAATTTGAAGAAACCCAAAACACTAATTCAAAAGAATATAAGCACCCTTCACTGCAGCATTATTTACAATTGCCAAGATATGGAAGCAGCCCAAGTGTCCATCAGTAGATGAGTGGGTAAAACAACTATGGGACACTTACACAATGGAATACCACTGAGCCATAAAGAAGAACATTTTACCTTTTGCAACAGTATGGATGGACCTGGAGAACATTATGCTTAGTGAAATAAGCCAGTCAGAGAAAGACAAATACCATATGATTTCACTCATATGTGGAATCTAATGAACATATTGAACTAACAAGCAAAACAGGGACAGACTTATAGATAGAGAGCAGGATGACAGCTAAGGGGGTTGTGGGGGGCAATTAGGGAGTATAGGGATTGAGCAAAAATGAAAAAGGACTTATGGACATGGACAACATGTGGTGATTGCAGGGGTATTGGGGGTATAAAGACATTAAATGGTAATGGAAAATATACAATAAATTTTTTTTTAAATGAATGCCACCTCTGGATATAATCCCTGCCTAATTTACTTTAAGAAACATAGAAATAGCATATAATGCAGAAGACATTCCAAAAGAAGAAAATTTCTGCAAAGAAAAGTGGAATCTGTTCATTAACTGATTCAATACAGGTAGCATATACCTATAGGCCAATCTACTCAGTTTTTGCCCTGAAAAACTAAGGTATGGACTAATGACTTCCAGATCTATCTGTTTGACATGGATTTTACTATGACAACCAAAAGAGCAACAATAAAATAATAACCTCAGTGGCCATCAAATGATCGCCTTCCTCATGGTGTGTGGGTCATCCCTGGCTCTTCTGGGCTTGGCTGAATCAGGTTCTGGCATGCTGCTTGTGACCGTCATTCTGGCTAAAGAGTGGGGAGCATAACCAATCAAGGAGTGCCACACACACCAGAACGTGGCACATGCTACACATTCATTTGGTCAAAATTACTTTCGCAACCAAGACAGAAGTAAATACATGGCCTATGAGATTCACTGGCAAGTCACACGGGGAAAGAGGGAGTGCACGAACTTCTACAGGGTGTACAATAATTGGGAGCAGCAATTTAACGCACCACCATGTCTTCAGGAGGCTTGAGGAGATCTCTCTCCTGGTTTGGGTCTGGCCATGTAGTGTACATTGGCAGCATTCCCTCAGCTTCACGCAGGTACCAGAATCAGCATTCCTTACTTCCACCTTCAGTCTGACTTGAGTGGGCCCTCACACCACTGCGAGAACAGTTGGTAAGACTTCTTAATCTCTGAGTGCATCCTTCACAATGAACAGAGCTCCACCTTCTTGTAATGGTCCTCAACTCAAACGAATTACCATTCATCCCTAAAATACCATTAAACGCCTTATCCGCACCTTTTATTTTGGTTGGTTCTCCCTTAACTTTTTTTTTTTTTTTTGCTGTCTTGTACTTGACTGTATGTTATATGCCTTTTGAAAAATGGTTTTCCTGGATACACAGTTTTTAGTCGCCTGTCGTTTCCTCTCAGGACTCTGATGCTATTGCACTCACTCTGGTTTCCATGGTTGTGGTTGGAAAGTCTGCCAGCATTTCAACTTCCCCTTCGTAGGTGATCTGTCTTCGTTCTCTGGTTGCTTTTAAAGCATTCTCTGCATATTTGATATTATGCCATTTCAATATGAAATGTCCAAGTGTGGATTTATTTTTATTTTTACTGTGTGCTAGAAATTTTTCCCTACATCTGTAAATTTTATATTTCATCATTTCTAGAAAATTCACAGTCATTATCTCCTCAAATATTACCTCTTCTTCATTCTCACTATTCTCTCTCCCTGAGATACCAATTACCTATACATTGAAACTTTTCATGCTTTTCTCAAATCGCTTCACTTCCTTAATTCTTCTCATTTCCTGTTTATCTGTACTATCTTCCGAATGTTTTCTTCATCTCTTTAATTCCAATTTACAAATTTTTTTCTTTACTATGTCTTAATGGCTCTTTTATTTATCCATTGAGTCCTTAAGCTCCACTAATATATTGTTCATTTCTAAAAATTCTCTTTGGTTCTTTGGAATGGTTCCTTATTTCTGACTCATTTTCGTGATTCCATGTGTTTCTTCAAACATTTTATATTCCATACATGATAATTTTAATATTTGAAGTTCTTGGGCTTCCGAATCCATTGCTTTTATTTCTGATTCTCACCCAAGTGTGCTTGGTTAGCTTTTGATAATAAACTGATATTTGGTTAATGTTAATCTGGGTAAAATCTAAGGATCTAAATTGAGGGTATTTCCTACGGGTCCTTCTTTCACAGACTGCTGCGGGGCACCTCCGCGCACTGTGCTCGCCTTGATCCTCTGCGGAGGCTGAGGACGAGCCCTCACAAGTTGCCACTCAAGCCGCATTGTGGATCATTGCATTTGTCTGCAGGTGTCTTAGCCTTTTATATTTGTTTACTGTCCTCCATTATTTCAACATTTTGCTTTGGTTTTGTCTCACGTTGTCCCTTTAGACTTAATTCCCCTCATTTCGAAGTGAAAATGTTTTACGCAGGAGCTATCATTTTCAAGCAAGACGACCTTTCAGCGTTTCTAATCAACACACTGCCAGTAGTGTCTCGGTAGCATTTTGAACTCTGGGTCTGTAGCTATGCTCCTCGTCGCTGAGCTTGCCAGGAATTGAAATTCCCAGAGAAATGGAGCATGATTTAAATTATTTTAAATGTAGAACATCAGAGTTAGAACACTTAGACTTTCTTGCTTATAATGGACCCCGTATCAGAACTGCTTTGCTAACTCATTGATACACTATGCTACTGAGATTGTGTGTTTCAGTTAGGTTTGCTCTGCTTACAGGGTGCGAATAAACCTGTTATCGCTGCTGAGAAAGTTCTCAAAATATCAACCGTATTGAATGATGAGTTCATGACATATGCTCATGTAGAAAGGCTAACAATTGTAATCACAAATACTTCATTAGTATGGCTGAATTACTAAGATTTTACTATAAATTCATTTATGGTAAGGAGACACTGAAAGGAATACCTTGATTTTTTTTTCTGTAATTTATCTTTTTGAGGAGAGATTGTATCTATTTATATAATTTATTCATTGAATAGCATTCTATCATTTCCCCTCAAAACAGAGAGTGATATGAAAGAGCTAACAAATCAGATTTTGTTAATAAAAGACTAGCTTTACGGTAGAAGTACGGGTGTTTGCAAGCTTGCATGGCATTGAGCAGAGTGACTATTGAGTAAATATCTTGACTGAAAACATTAATTTGGCAAGATAGAGAATTTAAAGCCCACATGAAAAAAATCACACAATTCTCAAAATGTGTTCAAATCGGGATTTCTCACCATATTTAAATAAATTATGTTCTGAATTTCAGAACTTTACATATAACAATGAATCCTAAGATGTAAATAAACATTATAGTAGAAGCTAAGAAAGTGCCCCACCCCAACACCTGGAACCAGGTAATTAGTACTTCCAGTTAATAGAGTCTCTAGAATTAGCCAGAATTAGATTGAATTATGTCATATAGTAAATACTATATTTTCATGAGATTTTATGCAGTTATTGCCAACAGTCTGAGCACTGCCCACATGACACTGGAAAGGAGAAATGAATTGATTCAGGCAAGGATCAATAAAATATACTTGCGTGAACCCAGGAATGAATCAGCATGTACAGGTCTCCTTCCCAGCTCAGCATGAGGCACTCTCTGGAGCTCCCTTACCCACTGTTCTCTAAAAAAAAAGTAAGCCCATTCATCCTTATTAAAACACATACACTGTATCCTTGTATACCTTTCAGCCATTTCAGCTTCAATTTAAAAGGCTGCAGATTCACACTAGGTAAATCAAAGGTAAAAATATATTAAATAAAATGTTTCAATTCTTGCACTTTCTGCCTTTAGAAACCAATAATGAGCCAAAGGTGTTTTTAACTGAATTTTTGTGTTAATATTTCAAAGAGTAATTTTGAAAAGCTTAACACAAAGAGGTGATGATTCAACCTTTTATCAGTTTAAATCTATTCCTAAGGCTTAATAGTCACAAAGAAATCTAAATTCTTTAAAATCCTGACATTTCTTCTTTCTACAAAAATTGTATTTTCACAGAACATATATTTAACCTCAAATATAGTTGCAATTGGCAATTCATGTATTTACTGCACTTAAAAATTCATGCTCAAAGTCTCAGGACCAGAAATTAACATCCATCATTTTGGCACCAGAACACAAAATGTTAAGAAAAACACATCACCCTGATTTTTTTTAAGTGAAGTAAGGCAAATTTTATGTAAAAGACTTGCGGGTTAGGAAGAAAAAAAGGTGTTTGAAATGTAAAAAAAGATCTTGAAACATTTCTTCTCATCTTCTCTTTGTTACTCTCTCATTTGATTTGAAAAATAAAGTGAGAACACATCTACGTATATCTGGAAAGAGTCTTGGGGAATTTAGCATACTTCTCAAATCAGAAAAGAACTATATTATGTGGTAAATAAAATATTTTCTATTTCAAGTTCCTTTTGGGTCCTTATTCCATAAAGTCTGGAATGAAGGAAAGCACAATGAAAACCCCATCTCTTACGATTTGTGATGACAATACCCTGTACGCACAGGACAACTTTTCCAACAGTGCTGTTGCAACATGACTAATAAAAACACATAAGAGAATCTATATCATTCACTCACAAAATTCTTAGGTCAAATCAGAACTACATCCTGTTTTATATGTCTATATAGACATTTCACAATTAGTAAACTGTATACTCCGACATTGAAACTCCACCGTGTGCTTTTGTAGAAATTTTTATGATTATACTAGAACTGACTGAATCCCACAACCAAAAGTCCCTTTCTGTACTTTAACTTGCACTAACTATGCTGTTTTAGAAACTTCCTTTAGGATGTAAGAACTAAATTAAGATTAACGTTTTCTAATAAGTGTGCAACAAGGAATTGGAAGCAAGAATAAAATTTTCCACTTTAAAAAAGGAATATGATTATAGAAGAAGTCAATGAGGTTTATAATATTGTGGAAATATCTTACAGTAAGTAACTATGAAATACAAGGTCATATATTTTAATTATTGCTGTCTTTCTGTGTGTCATTTGAAAACATTTAAGTGAATTTGAATAGAAATGTATTTGTCAATAACTAGCTTTTTGTCACTTGCTTATTGCATGAAAATATGCTTGCAAAGAGTTTCATCACCTATCCAGTGTAAGTCTATATCCCTTTATATTTTAAAAATCTCTGTGTATGTTTGGATTTAAATAACAGCAAACCGAACTACATGCTTGGAGAACAAAAAAATTTTAATGATTTTTTAAATAAAATGTTTCTTATCTATGTCCCTCTGTAAATACTATTATGAAATAATGACCAAGAATACAACTGAAGATTTAAATTAATATGAAACAAGAAAGATAGACTGCATTGTGACAAAACAGCATCCCCCCTTATGCCAGTGAAGTGAGCATGCTCAGCCCATTGGGAGGCACTGGAGTTACTCTATCAGAACTCCATCCGAGGTATAAGGAGAACACGTCTAATAACTCAATTGCTGCAAACCTATTGCTATTATTCTGGTAGTAAGCATTTCTTCAGCCACAGATTGATTGCAATGTTCCTTCTACTTTATTTCGTCATTTTGATAGACGTCAAAGGTAAGGCTGTTGCTTTCTCACTAACATGAGGGCAATTCCAAAAGAATATAATATTTCTATCTAGTTTTATCATACTTGTAATAGACTTATTGTAGTGCTTGATAACAGACTTCCAGTCTGCATTGTCATTATCTCTAAGTGCTTAGAGTCCCATCATAGCAATTTCTAGGTGCAACAAATGTTTCATGAAAATTTGCCTTACATGTTATTAAAATTGTAGATAAAATATATTTTAAAAACAATGTTGAATATACCAGTTATAATGGAGAACATTGTTTAACATGTAAAAAAGAAGACAAATTAGCAAATTAAAATTTTCTCTTATGAAATTTCAACCTGTTGATATATGTTCAGAACATTTATGTAATTTTTAGTTGTTACATTTCGTTGTAAATGTAGTTAAACTGGGGACTGCAAATCAGAGACAAATCAAAAATCTCTCCCAAAGTGCAAAGTTAACTAAAATAAAAGCATTAAAAACATACAAAGTGTACCCATTTAGATAATTCTCTTTTCAGTCTTTAACATTTTCATTTCAGTCAAACTGCTAATTTTCAAACTAGTGATATTTTTATTGTAAAGTTCAGAAAAAAGTAAAATTTAATCCACCTCATTTAAAAAAAATATAACTTGTTTCGTTATAAGCTTGCAGACTTGTAAATATATAACCTATTCATCATTTTCAAAGCATGTTGGGTTTATTATTCCAAAATCTATTTAAGTTTATAATCTTTCATAAAGACTTTTGATAAAAAGAATAAAAGTAGAATTTGAAATTATTTTTTGAGAAATGTGTTTTAGGTTTTTAACATATTCAATGTTATTGAATGAATTCAACAGAATATTTTTAATCTTGAAATAAAAGGCAGTATTTATGAGAAATTTCTCATGAACTTCTAATAAAATATTTTAAAAATATTTAAATTTTAGTTTGAATTTGAAATACTAAGACTTTGTTTCAAATTATTTTAAAACATTATTTGAATACACTTAGCAAAATTTTTGTTTTGTATTTTTATAATTTTTTCATGAAAACTTATGTTACCTAAGGAGAAAAAATATATATGAACTCATTTTGTATGAAATATAATTGTAAAAAGCTGTTTATTTCCTTGAATTAAGGTCTTGCCTTGGCAGTTCATGTCCTATGCACATTTGTAATTTTCATTTTTAAATGATTTTTAAATAATAAACAGTTAAAAAGGAGCTTCTTGAATTCGACATGCTTTGTAGAGGTTATCTGTGCCTTTAAAAAATTCTTTAAAGTACAGGAATATTACTGTAGTTGATTAATTATACTATAGTACTACTTTTACTTGTGGTAATGTATCTAATTGGTTTTGCTTAGAAAAACAAAATCTTGGAGATGAAAGCACCACTAAAGTAATGTCTTAAGATTTACCACACTGTAATGATGTTCTTTAAACTAAAAAAAAAAGTGGAAAAGAGATTTTAAACAGATTTTTTTATATGTAAGTAAATGCTATATTTCAGATCCATAGTACCAACCTGATAAGTATTGATTAACTATAATCCCTTGGAAATTTTTACTTTCTAATTCCACATTACTTTCACTTGCTAACTTAAGCCTCCATATTTAAAATGATTTATTTTCAAAGTTAGACATATTAATCAGTGCTTTGATATCTCACACCTGCTTATAAAGATAGTAATAATTTGCTACATAATTAGCAAAATTTTTCTTTCTTACAATAAATTGTGTATAGTTAAAACAGTAAGACTATTTAGAATAAACAAAAAAAGTCATTTGGCATCATGTAAGTTACATTTAAATAAACTTTTCTGACAGATTCTTAGGATAGATCTAAACAAAAGAAAAAATTAAAAAATTATATGATTGTTCTTTTTATCCTCTGGTCATGATCACCCTTGGGTACCTAAGGAATGAATAATACTGACTTATCTTAAGCTATAGACATGAACTGGTAAGTAAAAATAAAATATCTTGTCACTTTCTAACATTACTTTATCATCAGTTTATTCACTGGGTATTGCTAACAAGCCCCAAGCTGCCTCCAAAAAAATTTTTTTTGTAGACTAATTAAGGACAATATTACAAACCCAAAACACAGGCTTATATGGGAAGTTAAAGCATAAAGTGTGGAGAATGCTACTTGGTAACTAATTGCTACTTACTCAAATAATTTACTAACCTCGGAAAACGCGGTTATCAAAGTCCTGAGCAGCATTTGGAAGTAAGCAGTATGTGACTGCCCCCTAATGGAAAAGCTCAAACCTGCACTCTCACGGGTCCTTCTAAGTCAAGTTGGTTCAATTTGGTGCCTGTGGCTTGTGAAAAGGTTTTCCAACTAAATTTTAATTTCACACAATTGCATCCATGCTGCTAATAGCTGTGAAAAGCAATTATATCACCAGCCAGTCATATTGAGAGTCTGAAGCAGCACCACAAGTGAAAAAGAAACTGTCCTGCTCGAGTGCTACCTGGAGCCTGCTGTGAGAGAGGAGGGGACATACCAGGCCCCCAGAAGTTAAAGCTATCAAGATATGTCCTCTGGAAGTTACTCACCAGCCCTACCTCACAACAGATGTTTATTCATTTGTTCATCTTATTGTGACTAAATATGCCCACACGTTATAAAAGAGTTTAAGGACTCTCATTTGAAGTGACAGAATTGGCTGTTACCTGAGTTTTAGAGACAAAATTGGGATGCTGCTCTCAAATAAGCTGGTACTGAAATATCACACTTTTATCCTAGAAAATTGTAGCCTGAGTAAAATTCAACTAAAACTAGTTTTTGTGCACACAGTTATATAATGATGCATGCCCTGAATTTGTAGGCGTACATATGCATACATTTAGGTATCCAAAATGACTTGGTTTACTTGTCTGGGAAACATGTAACTTAACATTTGTCAGGCAAAATAAATGTGCTTGTTTTACATGAGAATTAATAGTGGAATCCCAGGCACAGTTATATGAAAATAAAAAATAACTCTCTCTTCTATGCTTTCTTCATGTGCACTCATTTCTCAGCCCTATGCTTCCAGTTGTTGAGTATGTAGTGAAAAAAATTAAACTTGCAATACACATTTTCTCACCAGTGTTGCATGGCTATTTTGTTTGCTAAGGGAAGTCCTGTGTACATAGAATACATGTTTCATGAAGAAAAAATAGATTTAATTCTCCCTTTCTCTGATTCCAGTTTATTTCTATTCAGTCTATAAAAGTTTAAAAGCTTTTTTCAGTGAGTATATTTTTGATTCTATAATTTCAACAGAACTTAAAGTTGTTGATGCGTGTTTATAAACTTCCATTCTTAGTTCATGATGCTCTTCCTTCCATTATCTCTTTGAGAATTTTAACCATCCAGATTTTAAACTGCTTTCCCTATGAGTGGTCTCTTAATTGCCTCAACAGAGACCATCGGAGTCTTCAGATCTGAGCTGTTATTTTATATCAGCATCTCAGGGATTTTACACTGTGGGTGACCCAGTTCTGAAGCTCATGGCTGATTTGCAGTCCTGCTGGCTGTGGGAAAGGGGCAAGATTCAAATCACAACCTCGACGTCACGCAGAGCACCTTCATCCCCACTCAAGTCAGGGCTCAGTCCCGCACACAGCTTCCTGTCAGGCCCAGCCTCTGCAGTGGGGCTGCATTCGGGCCCTTTCTCAAACAGGCAGAGCCTAGCTCTCTGTGCTTATTCAGTGTCAGCTCTCTGCCAACAGCGGCTTCTCTCTATTCATGTTCTGTAGGCAGCTGAATGTTTAGTGAAAAAAACACAATACCAATCTTTCCTGTACCTATGAAGAAGATGTGTTGTAGGAAACATATTCAGGATTAGCTCCCAGTCGTTCATCTGTACCCAAAAGCTCAGAAAAGAAGGTACATTTTATTGTTCAGCTTTTGCTTGGTGAGAGGCCATGCACACCAAAGGTCAGGAACTGTGGAGTAAAGATCTGTGCTAATGTAAAAAGTTAGGGCAGGAGAGGCAGCAGAGTGGCACGGAGGCTCCACTTAGGGCTTAGCAGACCCATGTTCAAGTCACAGCCCTGATCCTTACCAGCCTTTGGCCTTCAATGCAACAACCCCTCAGCCTTAGCTGTCACATTCATACAACTGTTGAGTTTTGAGAGCTACCTGTGGTGATGTTAAAACAACAACAACAACAACCACCACCAGATCCTAGGACTCTGACTTCCAGGGTGGGCTGTGAGATTGCACTCCAGGTGACCTGATGAACCTGTCGCACAGGTCAGTCCTTTGCAAACACTGGCATTGAAGTTAGTACATCCAAGTACAGGTAGGCTTCTTTTCTACTGAGATGCCAATTCCTTGTTATACTCTTTAAGTGAACCCAGATTGCTAATTGAGTTCACCTGGATTATTGAACATGCTAATTCTACCTGAAAAGGCTCTTTTTTAAGTTGAGGGGGTTATAAGAACTAATTAAGTATTTAGCAAGGGAATTGCTGAAGGCACATTGCCAAATAATCAGTATACCACCTCCTGATGGAGAATATAATTCAAAAGAGTATAATTAATATGCAGGCTTAGCTATAAAGTAGTCTTGATGTTAATCACCACTTCCTCCTTAAGAAATAGAAAGGAAAATAAAAAAGGAATTAGTAACCCTATAGCACAAGTGGCCAAGGAGGAGGCCCTTCTGATTTGGAGCTAGATCCATTTCCTCATTTGTCTCCTTGTTTTCATTATCCATTTTTTTGTTCAATTATGGTCCAGCCAGTGGACACTGGATGACTAGTCATTTGCCTATAGCCAGATAAGAGTGCTAATTCAAGGTCCTCGACCCTCTCCTCCCCACTCTGTCTCTTTCTTATTAGGACTTTCTGTCCTAACCACACAGGAAAAACAGAGTACATCTGTAATATTTTTATAGATGTTTCTACTCTTAATTTATTTTTATGTAAATTTATAAAATACAAGAAATTTGAAAAATACTGATCCTCTTCCACTCTGCCTTTAAAGGGTACCGCAAAAATGTTCCTTCAAAAGCCTCAAATTCTGTCTGAAGGTAAGATAAGTGAGTCTTTATGTGACCTTACACACAGGCAGGAATAGGATAATAATCTACGATGACTGTTACTGAGAAACTCTGTTCATTTATTCCAAAGCCATTCTTTTATAGTTGTTTTTTAAATCATTTATTTTTCAACTACTGGTGACATACAGTATTATATTAGTTTTGCGTGTACACCCCAGTGATTACACATTACCTAACTTACTAAGTGGTCATCCCAGTAAATCTCACACCCTTCTGGCACTATAAATAGATATTACAATAGAATATTATTGACTATTTTCTCCATGCTGTGCTTTACATCCCCATGACTATTCTGTTACTACCAATTTGTACTTCTCAATCCTTCACCTTTTCCACGGAACCCCCAAATCCCCTCCCATCTGGCAACCATCAAAATGTTCTCTGTACTTATGAATCTGTTTCTGTTTTGCTAGTTCACTTATTTTATTTTTTAGATTCAATTATTGATATATATGCATATTTATTGCCATTTTATTGTTCATACTTTTATGTATTTCTTCTCTGCTTCTTCTTAAAGAAGACAATTTAACTTTTCATGTAATATTCGTTTGGTGGTGATGAACTTCTTTAGCTTTTTTCTTATTTGGGAAGCTCTTTATATGTTCTTCAATTGTAAGTGATAGCTTTACTGGGTAATTTTTTCCCCATTTAAAAAAAATCTTGACAGTATTACAGATGTCCCCCATTTTCCCTTCCTTTCCCCCTCTCCATCAAGCCCCTGTCCCCCACCCCAACCTTCAACACATTGTTGTTTATGTTCATGGGCTTTGTTTATATTCATATATGTTCTTTGGTTAATCTCTTCCAGACCTCCACACCCCACTAGCTTCTCAGATCTGTCAGTCTGTTCCATGAATCCATGTCTCTGCTTTTACTTTGTTTGTCAGTTTATTTCATTCATTAGATTCCACATATGAGTGAGATCATACGGTATTTGTCTTTCTTTGCCTGGCTTATTTCACTTAGCATAATACTCTCCAGGTTCATCCATGCTATTGCAAAGGGGAAGAGTTTCTTCTTTTTGATAGATGCATAGAATTCTATAGCATAAATGTGCCACAGTTTTTTAATCCATGCATCTACTAATGGGCACTTGGCCTGTTTCCAGATGTTGGCTATTGTAAATAATTGTTATGAATATAGGGGTACATATATACTTTCTGATTAGTGTTTCAGAATTCTTAGGATATATTCCCAGAAGTGGAATCACTTCCATTTTTAACTGTTTGAGGAGCCTCCATACTGTTTTCCACAGTGGCTGCACCAGCCTGCATTCCCACCAATAGTGCACAAGGGTTCCCTTTTCTCCACTTCCTCACCAGCACTTGTTGTTTGTTATTCATTGGTGATAACTATTTTGGCAGGCGTGAGGTGATATCTCATTGTGGTTTTAATTTTAATCTATCTCCCTGATAATTAGTGACATTGAGCATCTTTTCACATGTCTGTATGTCATTTATATGTCCTCTTTGAAGAAGTGTCTATTTCAGATCCCTTGCTCATTTTTTTTTTTTATTGCATTGTTTGTCTTCCTGGTGTTAAGTTGTAAGGTTCTTTATATATTTTGGATGTTAACCCTTTATCAGATGTATCATTGGCAAATATATTCTCCCATAACGTGGGTTCCCTATTCATATCATTGATGGTTTTTTTTTTGCTGTGCAGAAGCTCTCTAGTTTGATGCAGTCCCATTTGTTTATTTTTCTTTTGTTTCCCTTGCCCTAGGAAACCTATCAGCAAAGAAATTGCTACAAGAAGTGTCTGAGATTTTACTGCCTAAGTTTTACTCTAGGACTTTTATGGTATCGTGGCTTATGTTTAAGTCTTTTATTAATTTTGAGTTTATCCTGTGAGTGGTGTAAGCAGGTAGTCTAGTTTCACTTTTTTTGCATGTACCTGTCCAATTTTCTCAACACCATTTATTGAAGAGGCTGTCTTTACTCCATTATATGCTCTTGCCTCCCTTGACAAATATTAATTGACCGTAAAGATATGGATTGATTTCTGGACTCTATGTTCTGTTCCATTGATCTGTATGCCTATTCTTACGCCAGTAGTAGGCTGTTTTGATTACAATGACCTGTATTGTAGTAAAGTTTGATATCAGGTATTATTCTTCTTTCTCAAGATTGCTGAGGCTATTTGAGGTCTTTTTTGGTTCCATATAGATTTTTGGAATTTTTGTTCTAGATCTACAAAATATGTCATTGGTATTTTTTTTGTTTCTTTTTAGAGAGAGGAGAAGAGAGGGAGAAAGAAAGAGAGAAACATCAATGTGTGAGAGAAACATTGATTGGTTGCCTCTTACATGCCCCCAACAGGGGACCTGGCCCATAACCCAGGCATATGCCCTGACTGGGAATCAAAGCAGCGACCTTTAGGTTTGTAGGACGATGCCCAACCCACTGAGTCACATCAGTCAGGGTGTCATTGGTATTTTAATAAAATTTGCATTTGATTTATAGTTGGCTTTGGGTAGCATGAACATTTTAATGATGTTAATTCTTCCAATTCATAAACACGGTATATGCTTCCACTTGTATTTTCCATTTCGTTCTTTATTGTCCTATAATTTTCCAAGTACAGGTCTTTTACCTCCTTGGTTAAATTTATTTCTAGGTATCTATTTTTGGTTGTTGTTGTTGCAATAGCAAATGGGATTGTTTACTTAGTTTCTCTTTCTTATGGATCATTATAGGTGTTTAAAAATGCCACCAGTTTATGAATATTAATTTTGTATCCTGCTACTTTGCAAAATTCATTTATTAGATCTAGTAGTTTTTTGGTGGAGTCTTTAGGGTTTTCTATGTACACTATCATGTCACCTGTAAACAATGACAGTTTTACTTCCTCCTTTCTGATTTGAATGCTTTTCATTTCTTCTTCCTTTCCGATTGCTGTGGCTAGTACTTCCAATACTATGTTGAGTAAGAGTGGTGAAAGCAGACATCCTTGTCTTGTTCCTGATTGTAAGAAAAATCTTTCGGTTCTTGCCCATTAAGTGTAAGATTTGCTGTAGGTTTTTTATACATAGACTTTATTATGATGAGATATGGTCCCTCAAGCCCCACTTTGCTGAGAGTTTTTATTAAAAATTGGTGTTGGATTTTATCAAATGATTTTTTCACATCTATTGATATGGTTAGGTGATTTTTGTCTTTCATTCTGCTTATGCAATGTATCACAGTTATTGATTTATGAATATTGTACCAACCTTGCATCCCTGGAACAAATCTCACTTGGTCATAGTGTATGACCTTTTTCATGTATTACTGGATCTGATTTGCTAACATTTTGTTGAGGACTTTAGATTCCGTGTTCGTCAGGGACATTGATTTATAATTTCCTTTTTTTGTAGTGCCTTTATCTGGTTTTGAAATTAGGATAATGCTGGCCATATAAAAAGGAATTGGAAGTCTTCCATCCTCTTGAATTTTTTGGAATAGTTTGAGAAGTTTAGCTCTTAGTTCTTCATTGAATGTTTGGTAAAAATTGCCTGTGAAGCCATATGGTCCAGGACTCATGTTTGCTGGGAGTTTTTGATTACTTCTTCAATACCATTGGTTTTTATCAGTTTATTCAGGTTTTCCTATTCTTCCTGATTGAGTTTCGGTAGACTGTATGTTTCTAGGAATTTGTCCATTTTGCTCAGGTTGTCTAATTTTTTGGCATCAAGTTGTTTATAGTATTTTTTTATAATCCTTTGTATTTCTATTATGTCAGTTGTTACTTCTCTTTCATTTCTGATTTTATTTATTTGGATCCTCTCTCTTTTTTTTTCTTCTTTTAAGTTTATTTATGGGGGGGAGCAAAAAACCCCTGGAATTTATTTATAAAAAATTGAGTATTTAAAAAAATGTTTTATTGTATTTTTTTACATTATATTTTAGTCACCTTATACCCTCTCCCCCCAGCAATCACCACAGTGTTTTCCATATCTATGAGTCCTTTTTACTTTTTGCTCAGTCCTTCCACCTGCTAACCTCCCCACCCCCACCTGTCATCTGCTCTCCATCTACGAGTCTGTCCCCATTTTCCTTGTTAGTTCAGTTTGTTCATTAGATTCCACATGTAAGTGAAATCATATGGTATTTGTTTTTCTCTGCCTGGCTTTTTTAATGTAACATAATGTTCTTCAGGTCCATCCATACTGAAAGAGTAAAATGTTCATCTTTTTTATGGCTGAGGAGTATTCCATCATGTAAATGTCCCATAGTTGTTTCATCCACTAATCTATTGAAGGGCAATTGAGCGGCTTCTATATTTTGGCAATTGTAAATAACTCTGTGATGAACACAGGGGTGCTTATAGTTTTTCAAATGAGTATTTGGGTCCCAGACCCAAATGAGTATTTGGGTTGGATATAGTCCCAGAAGTGGGATTGCTGGGTCAAAAGGCAGATCCATTTTTAATTTCTTAAAGTATCTCCATACTGCTTTCCACAGTGGCTACACAAGTCTGCATTCCCACCAACAGGGCAAAAGGGTTCCCCTTTCACTACATCCTTGCCAGCACTCTAATATTTTATTCATTTATTGATGAAAGCCATGCTGACAGCTATGAGGTAATATCTCTTTGTGGTTTTAATTTGCATTTCTCTGATGCTTAGTGACATTGAGCTTCTCTTTATATTGGCCATATACATGTCCTCTTAGGAGAAGTGTCTATTCAGGTCCTTTGCACAATTTCTTTAACTGGGTTGTTTGTTTTTTTGGTGTTGAGTTTTATAAGTTCTTTATAAATTTTGGATATTAACCCCTTATCAGATATATCAGCAAATACATTCTCCCATTCTGTGGGTTTTCTTTTTATTTTGTTGATGATTTCTTTTGCTGTGCAAAAACCTTTGAGTTTAATGTAGTCCCATTTGTTTATTTTTTTCTTTTGTTTCCCTTGCCAGGGGAGATATATCTGATTAAAAAATTTATACTAGCAATGTCTGAGATTTTGCTACCTATGTTTTCTTCTAGGACTTTTATGGTTTTGGGTCCAACATTTAAGTCTTTGATTAATTTTGAATTTATTCTTGTGTGTGGTGTAAGAAAGTGGTCTAGTTTCATTTTTCTGCACATATCTGTCTAATTTTCCCAAAACCATTTATTGAATAAATTATCTTTAGCCTACTGTATGTGCTTGCTTCCTCTGTCAAATGTTAATTGGTTATAAAGGTGTGGGTTTATTTCTGGGCTTTCTTTTCTGTTCTATTGATCTATGTGCCTGTTTTTATGCCAGTACCATGTTATTTGATAACTATGGCCTTATAGTACATTTTGGTATTAGGTAGCATGATTCTTCCAACTTTGTTCTTTCTCAGGATCACTGTTGCTATGTGGGGCCTTTTGTGGTTCCATATAAATTTTTGAAATATTTATTCTAGTCCTGTGAAATATGTCATTGGACCCTTGATAGGAATTACATTGAATCTATAGATTGTTTTGGGCAGTATGGACATTTTAATGATGCTAATTCTTCCTATCCATGAATGCAGTATGTGCTTCCACTTATTTGTATCTTCTTCAATTTCTTTCTTCAGTGTCTTACAATTTTTTGAGTACAGGTCTTTTACATCCTTGATTATATTTATTTCCGGGTATTTTATTCTTTTTGTAGCAATTGTGAATGGGATTGTTTTCTTGATTTCCCTTTCAGTTTGTTCATTATTGGCACATAAAAATGTAACTGATTTCTGGACATTAATTTTGTATCCTGCTAATTTGCTGAATTCATTGATCAGTTCTAGTAGTTTCTTGGTGAAATCTTTGAGGTTCTCTGTGTATAGAATCGTGTCATCTGTGAATAAAGACAGTTTCACAGCTTCCTTTCCAATTTGGATGCCTTTTGTTTCTTCTTCATGTCTGATTGCTGTGGCTAGGACTTCTAGTACTATGTTGAATGAGAGAGGTAAAAGCGGACATCCCTGCCTTATTCCCAATCTTAAGGGGAACACTTGCAGTTTTTGCCCATTGAGTATGATGCTGGCAATGGGTTTGTCATATATGGCTTTATTATGTTTAAGTATGTTCCCTCTATTTCCACTTTGCTGAGAGTTTTGATCATAAATAGGTGCTGAATTTTAACACATGATTTTTCTGCATCTATTGATATGATCATGTGGTTTTTATCCTTTATTTTGTTTATGTGGTGAATCATACTTACTAATTTTCAAATGTTGTACCAACCTTGCATTCCTGTAATAAATCCCACTTGATCATGGCGTATGATGTTTTTGATGCAGTGCTGTATTCAGTTTTCTAATATTTTGTTGAGGATTTCAACATCTATGTTCGTCAGAGATATTGGTCTATAATTTTCTTTCTTTATAGTGTCTTTACCTGGTTTTGGAATTAGGATAATGCTAGACTCATAAAATGAGTTTGGAAGACTTCCCTCCTCTTGAATTTTATGAAATAGTTTGAGAAGGAGAGGTGTTAGTTCTTCTCAGAATGTTGGTAAAATTCGCCTGTGAAGCCAACTAGTCCTAAGCTCATTTTTGTTGGGAGTTTTTTGATTACTGCTTCAGTTTCACTAGGTGTAATCTGTTCATTCAGATCCTCTGATTCTTCCTGATTTAGTTTTGGAAGATTGTACGTTTCTAGGAATTTATTCATTTCATTCAGGTTGTCCAGGTTGTTGGCATATATTTGTTTATAATATTTTCTTATAATCCTTTGTAGTTCTTTGGTGTCAGTTGTTATTTCTCCTCTTTCAGTTCTGATTTTATTTATTTGTGTCATTTCTTTTTCTTTTTTCTTGATGATCCTAGTTAAAATTTTGTCAATCTTGTTTATCTTTTCAAATAACCAGTTCTCAGATTCATTGCTCTTTTGTATCTTTTTTTCTTTTAGACTCTATTGCATTTATTTCTGCTCTGATCTTTATCATTTCCTTCCTTCTACTTACTTTGGGCTTTGTTTGTTGTTCTTTTTCAAGTTTCTTTAAGTGTGAAGTTAGATTGTTCATTTGAACTTTTCCTTGTTTCTTGAGATCGGCCTGTAATACTATGAATCTCTCTCCTAGAATTGCCTTCCCTGTGTCCCACAGACTTTGGATTGTTGTGTCCTCATTTTCATTTGTTTTAAGATACATTTTGGTTTCTTTCTTGATCTCAGGGTCGATCCACTCATTGTTTAATAACATGTTATTTAGCTTCCATGTCTTTGCATTTCTTTCAGTGTTCTCCTTGTGATTGATTTCACATTTCATAGCATTGTGGTCAGAGAAGATGCTTGATATAACTTCAGTCTTCTTAAATTTATCGAGACTTATTTTGTGTCCTATATTGAGGCCTATTCTAGAAAATGTTCCATGTGCACTTGAAAAGAATGTATATTCTGCTGCTTTGGGATGGAATGCTCTGAAGATATCAATTAAATTCATTTGATCTACTGTATTGTTTAAGGCCACTGTCTCCTTGTTGATTTTCTGTCTGGAAGATCTATACATTGAAGTCAATGGGGTATTAAAATCTTTGACTATGTCTGCATTTCTGTTGATCTCTCCCTTTATGTCTAGCAAGATTTACTTTACATACTTAATTGCTTCTATGTTAAGTGTGTAAATATTTACTAGGGTTATATCCTCTTGTGGGATTATTCCCTTTATTGTTATGTAGTGTCCTTCTTTGTATCTTACTATAGTCTTGGTTTTAAAGTATATTTTGTTGTGTGTAAGTACCACTACCCCAGCTTTTTTTTTCTTTTCCATTTGCATGGAATATGTTTTTCCATCTCTTTATTTTTAGCCTATGTGTACATTTTGATCTGAGATGGATCTCTTGTAGGCAGCATATATATTGGTCTTGTTTTCTTATCCATTTAAGTACCCTATGTCTTTTGATTGGGGCATTTAAGCCATTTACATTTAAGGTGATTGTTGATATATATGTATATAGTGCCATTTTATTGTTAGACTGTTTTTCTCTGTTTATTTTTCTCTTTCTCTTCTTCTTCCTCTTCTCAAAGCAAGCCTTTAACACATGTTGCAGTACTAGTTTGGTTAACAAACCCCTTTAGCTTTTTCTTGTATGGGAAGTTCCTTATTTCTCCTTTGATTTTAAATGATAGCCTTATTGGGTAATGTAACCTTGGTTGTAGATCCTTGATTTTCATCACCTTCAATATTTCATGCCACTTTCTTCTGGCCTGAAATGTTTCTGATGAGTAATCAGATTGCCCAGTTGGTACTCTCTTGTAGACAACTACCTACTTTTCTCTTGGAGGTGGTTGAGTGGTGTTTTGACATGGTCTAAAGTTGTCCACTGAGTGCACTAGCTCTGGGTTCTCCTGAGAAGTGCAGACCAAGATCAGCCTCTGCCTGTTTTCTGCCCAGGATCACCCAGCATGAACTACAAAGTGATCTGTAGATGGCTTCTGTTTGTGCTTGGTTTTGAAGAGCCCAGGCAAGGCCGAGCTGTGAACCATGGCCGTTGCCACTACTGCCTGGCTTGGGATCGGTTAGCAAGAAGTATGGGGCATGCTGAGGTCAGATGCTGCTTGTTTGAGAGATATTAGGAAAGCCTGAAGCGTAAGCCAAGACAGGCCATTTATATGGAAAAACCACTGAAAAAAGCTTGAGTGGGCCCTAAAGTTGGTAGGGTAGGTCTCAGGGAATCACCAGAGTGGGGCAAACAGTACTAGCCAGGTTGATGAAGACTCAGATATGATTCTTGCCTGCCGGTTCTGTATAGGGAAGGCTCAGAAAAGAAACAGTGCTCTCTGCCAACACTTTTTCTGGCAGAACATTGTCCCTCCAGCCCTCATCCTAAAGCTAGATAATTCAGTTGCTCCTTCTATGTCCTTGGTGCCTTTTGAGCTGCTGCCCCAGCACTGGAACTCAAACGGAGTGAGTCTGAGTAAGTCAATGAAGGCCCTTTAAGAGGAACTGCCCAGAACTTCAGCAACCTTGTCTTATTCAGCCATAATTCCCTGTGGTTTTTATAGCCAGAAGTTATAGGGACTTCACTTCCTGAGATTGGAACCTTGGATGGAGGGGGTCAAGTGTGGGGCTGGGACCCTTGGTCCTCAAGGGGAACCTCCATAGTTGAGATATTCCCCCTGATTTTTATCCATCACACATGGGTGTGGGACCAACCCATTCTGTGTCCCTACCCCTCCTATCAGCCTTGACATGACTTCTTCTTTGAATGTCTAGTAGGATTTCCATTCAGCTAGATTTCAGGTGTTTCTGAACAATGGCTGTTCTGTAGTTTAGTTGTAAATTTAATGTGTTTGTGGGAGGGTGCAAGTACCACATTTACCTTGGCTGCCATCTTGACCAGAAGCTTGTATGGTTGTTTTCTGTTTCTCACTTAAAAATGTCACTCTTACAGCAATTACTAAAAGTAAAATGATCTCCTGGGAGATATAAGTTGCCCTTACTAAGAGCACCATATTTCGCAAGTGTTATGTTTTTTTCATCCCTTGTTTGTGTGAATTGCAAGAGTTTTGCAAAGAGTAATGCATGAAGAATTTACCTGTAGACATAGAGCTTACGGTATGATAAGCCAATGTGGGCCACCCCACTCCAACCTACATGGAGTCCACCTGGATTTTAGGAGAGGCCTAACCGCTTTTCCTCTCCTGTGGTAGATAGCGTCAAGGAAAAATGTCAACATAAGAAACTGAAGCATTGATATATGATAAAGGAGAAAAGAGAAGTGAGCACAGAACTTCTATATGCACCTAACCCACATTAACATCATATCCAATGTATAAACCCACATTGGACGTTCACTTCCGACATGGATTATTATCACTTAAGCACCTATGTGCTCACCACCTCCACATACAGGGATTTCAGTATATGTAGCCCAGTTATGGAAACAACATTGCTATCTCTGAAAAATGTTAATTAAGCTTAGATAACAATTTTGAGGCATATGGCATTTGCTAAAAATTAAAAACTATTCTAGGCACTGAGAGAATCAAAATTAATGTTTCCTTCTATAGGTGGGCACAGTAAATTGCATAAAAAAGAAAAATGTCTATAATTATAATAAAACACCACAAATACTACTATAGAGGTATGTGCAAGATGCTTTGGAGATATAAAAGAATGGTCTGGGAGGATACTGGGAAGTTTTTCACAGAAATGACTTCTGAGATGAATAATTTAAAAAGGGATGGAGTGAAAAAGAAGGGACATTGCATTTCATACAGAGAGAGCTGCACAAGCTAAATCAGAACATCTTATTACCATAGACGTTAGGGTTACCAAGAATATTCTTGAGACAATAGTCATTATAAATGGCAAAGGGAAACTGCCCATTGACTATGCTTGATCTGAACAACTTTGTTCATATATAGTGCCATATAATATGCCAGTGATGAAGATACCACAGTTTCTACCCATTTGATTTTTCAAGGATATCTCTATTGTTTACAATTTGGGGCTATTATGAATAATGTGCCTGTGCATATCCTTGTCTAAGTCAGTTGGTGCACATGGGTAAGATATTCCTATGGGCATATCCTAGAAGGAAAACTGCTGACTCAGAGGTTTGCAGCTCCACATTTGAGGGATAATGACCAACCATTTCCAATAGCAGTTGTTCCAATGAACACTCCCACCATAGCTTCACATTTTTACCACAGAGTGTGGATTGGTTGATTTTAAATTATAGCCATACTGGTAATCTGTAGTGATAGTTCATTATAGCTTTGATTAACACTTCCCTAATTTCTAATTAGATTTAATCATTTTCAGATATTATTTGCCCATTCCAATATCTTCTTTTGTTTAGCTTCTATTCAAGTCTCTTGCCCATTTTTCTATATACTGTTCATCTCTTCCTTGTTAATTTGTAGAATATATGAGGTCTGTCCAGAAGGTGTCCTGCCATGTAATATGAAAAATAGAGACATTTATTAAAGAAGATACAAGATACAAGAAACATTGTGCATAAGACAATGATACCTCAGTCCTCTTCAAAGTAGGTACCTTGGGACCCTCACACAGTTCTCCCAATCACCATCAGCTGTCCCATTGTATTTTTCTGAATCTCATAGACAGTCTGAAATCTCTTCCCTTCAAAGGTGATTTTAGTTTTTGGAAAAGCCAGAAGTCACAGGGCACCAAATCTGGGCTGTAGTGGGACTGAATCACCTGGGTGATTTGATGTTTCGCCAAAACACTCTGCACAGGAAGTGATGTGTGAGATGTTGTTGTGATGAAGCTGCCAATCACCAGTTGCCCATGCTGGGTCCTTCTGAATCATCCAAATAGTTTCCACTGAGGAATGTTCAAGCTTCATGCAAAATTTGATTCAGATCCATTGCTCTACTTGCTCAATCATTTTCAATGTGACAGCCACACAGTATACATGTTCACTAAACAGCATTTACAGCCTCCACTGAAGTCGTCATTGTTCACGCATGCATGTTCCAGTCCACTCTCCTTGGCTGCCAGGTTACGTCAATGTTGTGCAAACTGTTCTTGTTATAGTAACAATGGCTGGACTTTTTCTGGACAGACCTCATATAACATAATTACTGACATTTTTGCAAATGTCTTCTATTCTGAAACTTACCTTTACATTTTCTTAATGGTGAATTTTTCTTTTTTTTAAACACAAGTTCTTAATTTTAATAGTCTCATTTAGCTCTTTTCTATTGTGATTCATGTTTTCTGTTTTTAAAGTCTCTACCCAAAGTCATAAAGATTTTCTCCCGCATCATCTTTCAGAAACTCTCCTGTTTTATCTGTCATACTTAGATCTACAATCCACCTGGAACTGACTATGCCTCACCACTGCCACTTAGTCAGAAATCAGATGTTTGTATGTGAGTCTGCCTTTTTCTGAACTTTATATTCTGTTCTCTTGGTCTTTTTTTCTTATCTTTGCACTAATACACTGCCTGAATTATTGTTCCTTAATAATAAGTCTTGATATACAGGTAAACTCTCTCACATTGTTCTCATATTCAAGACTGGCCTGGCTCCTTCATCACCTGCCTTTTAGAAACAATTTTTCCATTTCTACACACACATGCATGCACAGCTCTAGATTTTTATTGCGATTGCTTGCAACCTAGAGGTCACTTTGGGGGAAGAATGAACATCTTCAAAATATTGTCTCCATTTAATTAGGTCTTTAATGTCTCTTTAACAATTTTATATACCTTGCATAAATGTCTTACAGAATTGTGTTAGATTTATTCCTAAATATATGACACTGTTGATGCTATAGAAAGGATATATTTTAAATTGACTTCACAGAAAATTAGCTAAACTCACTAATATTAACAACTTATTATTTTGGATTTTTATGTTCACAATCATATCATTCATAAACAATGACAGCTTAATTTCTTCTCTTTCAATATTTATACCATTAATTGACTTGCCTTGCCTTATTGCTTTGCTAAGTCCTCCAAGTAGAATGGCAAACGGATGCAGGAGTGGTGGTATTGCTGTCCTGTTCCCCATTCCGAAGGGAAAGGCTTAAAAAATTCACCATTTAGTGAATTATGTGCTCTGGAATTTTATAGATACCCTAAATTAAATTCAGTACATTACCTTCTACTTTTAGTTTGCATAGTTATTTTGAAGTCAGGGTCTGATAGTTCCATCTCTGGTGCCCCTGTCATAAGCAAAGTTAAAGACAAGTGATGAAGTGGGAGAAAATATTTGTAAGCTACAGAACAGAGGACTAACTGCCCTAAGGATCACTGGTAACACTGCCAGCTCCAATTTTCTCACGCACAGTTCCAAACACTGTGTCCCAGGCCATGGCTGTCAAGAATGAAAGTTTCATCAGCCCAGGAACATAAATGAGTGAGTTTTTTTAATGAAACTAACTGTATTCCTTTCAAAGGATTGTCTTTTCTTCTGTGGATATGCTCTAATTTTTAACAAGTAAATACTACTTTTCTAATAAATCATTATTATAACTCATGATAATTTAAGATTTTTCATGTTCTTGTTTGACAATCTAAAAACACTAGTACCTTTTTATAGGTCCCTCTAATTCCTTTTATTGATTTTATTGGTTTAAGAAACCTCTGACCTAATGTACATGGGTGACATTCAGGGTAATGACAAAGAAAAAGGAGCCAGTGCATTATGGAGATAAGAAGGGAGAGGACCTTTAGAAAATATGGAGAAGAAGGAAGTAAACCATAGCAGTGAGATACCATAAAGCCAAAGGAAAAAAGAGGTTTTGACCTGGTGACTGGTGGTACCAAACACTGCCAAGAACTAAGTAAAATGGAGGCTATAAAAGACCTATTGCATTTAGTAGCAAAGGAGATAGCAGTGACTCTGGTTGAAGAAGTTTAGTGGAGCAGCAAGGCCAAGGCTGAATGCTGTGAACTGAAGAAAGAGTGGTGAGGGAGTTGTGACAGTGGCTTGTACAATTTTTTTCTGAGAAATTTAATTTAAAAGGAAGAAGTGTGTTTCCATTCTAGTGTGCATATAGGATTTGGGTTGATTGGTTGCTTGGTTGGTTGGCTGTTTGCTTGGTTTGTTTGTTTTGAAGATGAGAGATTGTTGAATAAAATTAATGTTCATAGAAAATCCAGTGGGAAGACAGGGATTTTGAAAATGTAAGAGATAGAGGAAATGACTAATGGGGAGGGACTCCGAGAAGATGAGGTTAAATGGAATTCTATGGACTACAGATGGAGGACTTTGCAGCAGGCAGGAAGGGTGACCGTCATCCTTTGTGCATCATGAAATAAGGTCCAGGACCTGGGCCTGGGACTGTGTAGCTGCCACACAGCTCAGTATCAGTTCTCTGAGTGGTGCCCACACTAGTGAGCGGTTCATCCTTTCTGGTCACTTGCATGCAAGTCATTTTGGAAGTCAGTGGAACTAGAATTTGAAAGAACTACCATCAAGTGGAAGAACAGCCAGTGAAAATCCCTTGAGACAGAGCAGTTAATGTCAGAGTGGAATTAGGAAAGAGAGAGGCAAAGGGAAAAAGGTACCACCTTCCATCCTCTCCACATTTCCCATGCAGGTTCCATCAGGCTTTACCTGTCTCATTCATGGTCACCGATTCCAAGTACCTTATCCTTCATCCCAAAGGCATTCATTCTCTGAGCTCACTGTGTTCATGCAGGGTTTAGGAAGAAGGGAGCCTCTCAAACTCATGCAGAATGAGATAGGTATTTAAATATTAAAAAAAACAAGATTTTAACCCAAAAGAAAGCATCTCTAAAGGTGAATTTAAGCAGTTAACTGGTCACAGAAGATACCTTTTTGGAATAGAAGACCTTGTGCATTTATGTATACCTTACAACCCATTAAAGAGAGTGACATTTAGTCTGCGACCTAGGTAACATCACCCAGCCAAGGGGGAGATGGAGCTAAAGCCTGTCCCCGGTAGGGTGATGCTGACCATTTGAAATTTTCTTTTTTCCCAATTTAAATAAACATGAGTTGAGCCTATACCTTGTTCTGCAAAATTAGGCATCATTTCCCCAAATCTGTCTGTTCCAACATCAGGTAGTCATCTGAGGAGGAAGATGGGGTTACAGTTTCTGCAGTAAATCCGTGAGTAGGACCCCGGGGGACATTAATCAGCCTGAAGTGGTTGGTTTGTTTCAGAACATGACAGAAAATGGGGGCTTAGAGAAATAAAGTTGTAAAAGGAATCCTTGACATTAGAAGGAGGTGGGGGAAATGTGTGCATGGAGCCGAATCTGAATTCTACAATCCTGTTAGGGCAGGGAGAACCAAACATAAGAGTCGAAAATCATAAGATTTCTGAGAATAAAAACCAGCAACTGAGAGGCTAATTTCTTTCCATTCACCTTAGCATAAAAGGTTTTACAGGAACACTTTACTAATTTCTTTCAAACAAACAACAAATCATCTGCCTTGCAAAGAGGGACTTTTAGTGACACTCAGACTCTTCCCAGAAGTAGGAGAGCTTTGGGCAGATGGACTCAGCAAGTGAGCTGGATTCACCTTGGCATCATGTCCAAGGTGCTGCTGCTCCTTTCAGAGATCCTAGCCCCTGAGCTCCCAGTGGGAAAGGACAGTCTGCCCTGTTGACACAGAATAGAGGAGGCATTCAGGTAATATTTTTTAGAATTTAAATGATTATTTCTTCTGGTGCTGCAGTAGTTGGCTCTTCAGAGTAAATGGCACAGGCTCCATCTGTTTCTGCATTGGGTTGAACTCCACCGGAAGTTGTGCACTCTGGGAAGAGGCCTCACTGGCCAAGGTCCTCTGTGCTCTCCCTGGGACCATGGTATTGTTATCTGTGGCATGAGTGTGGAAGGAATCTAAACCAGAACACTAGGTTGAGGACATGAAGGTTTTCTTTAGCTTTGTGCAGAACTAGCACTGGCAGAGAATCAGAGAAAGCAAAGAGAGATTTGCACAGCTCCAGGGATTCTCAACCGAAAGTATAGTTCCCACATGTTTCCCAATAACACAAGGAGGGTGTTTGGGGGCAGCAAAAGGTGTTCCCGGCAGCAGCGCAGTTGGCTTCAGAAAGCTATCAAGGAGTCACTTTAAAATCCCTTTGCGCAAACATGTCCTTAGTATTGACCAGAAGAGAAAAGAAGAAAGACTATTACCAAGCAATTTTCTTTTACATGTTCCCACCTCCCCTCAGCTGTGTTTTTGGCAGGGGTCTCATGGAAGTTGTTGCAGAAGTTATCAGCCTAGCTTTTCTGTAAGCTCCTCCATGTTTGTAGTCCCCAAGTTTCCATAAAACTGTCTCTTTTCATGTCCACAGGCGGCAGGAAGCATGCACAGCAAGATATGCTTTCTATAGGCGACTACTGATTCATTTTCAGTAAGTGCTAAATACATCAGGGGTCCTTAATTAATTTTTAAATTTTATAATGACAGAACAGAATTAACAATGGAGTACACAGAAGACCAAACAATGCTTTGTTATCAGAATTAAATACGTAACCCTGCGACTTTGGGAAGTTTACCTCCTGTAAGGGGCTCTTTCTTTAATTCCTTCTTTATTCCTAACCGACCCATTAATTCGATTCATGAAAATAATTATTAGCCACCAAATAAGTACCAGGCACTAAGATGAACAATAGGGATTTGGGGTACAGAGGACAGGGAGTAGGGAATAGATAAGATTTCTTTATTTTCCTACCACATAAAATTTATACCTTGAGATGTCTTCAGTAAGACATTCTCAGGTGAAAGATGGGGAATTAGGGGAAATGCAACCAACCATTTCTACTTGTACATGGCCAACCCTTCGCTTCCCCTTCCCTTTTACCTGCTAGCTACAGGTAGCCCAGTGTTCTCCAGGGAGGAGAAAATAACCGCAACCCCTCCTGTCTGTGACAGCTAATTGCTTGCCTCCCTCTATGGGAGTCTGCACCTGTGAAGTAGGTATTTCGTTGGGTCCAGCCCTCGAAGAACGCAAGGCTATCTTCATGATAACCCCATAAGAGAACACAATCTACAACCTTCAAAATATCTCACCCAGCCTCAGCTTTCTACTTCAAAATTATCTTTAATTGAATATTTAATCACCTCTTCTGGATCATTCAGAAAATATTATTAATATTTAATAGGTTGTGAAGACAATTTCTCTGCCTATCTACCATTTACAACCTCCCCATTAGCTTTCAAAAGAGATTTGAGACTGCTTAAGATATAAACCACATGTGTCATGTGGTTTTTAAAATAGAATAATATGAAGAAGTAGGGGAAGCTCATAATAGTCCCTGTTTTTTCTTTTATATCAGTCACATAAAGAATCACACAATGCTAAGGCACAGCCAGCTTTCATTTAACACTAGAGCTTCCTTCTTAAAAACCTAAGGGCTTACCCTGGGCCAGACACTATCCAGCACTTCACAAACATTAGCTTGTCTCACTCTGGAAACCCACCCATCGGGGGATATTTTCATCAACTTTACTTTAAATGTCACAAAAACTCGAGTTTAAAGAGGTTAAGTAGCTTGCTCAAAAGTCACACAGCTAGTAAGTGGCTGAGAGAATGCCCACCCAGCAGACCAGATGATCTCCAGAGCACTTTATTGCTGATGAGTATTTTTATTTATTTTTATTTTTGAAATTTATTAAATTTATTGGATCACATTGGTTAATAAGACTATATGTTTCAAGTGTACAATTCTGTAATACATCATCTGTATATTGCATTGTGTGTTCACTTTCCAAAGTTTAGTCTTCTTTCATCACCATGTACTTGGCCCCCTTTACTCTCTTCTTCCTCTCTCTAGTCCCCTTTCCCTGAGTAACCCCATACTATTGCCCATGTCTATGAGTTTGTTTTGTCTGTTGCTGACTATTTTTATATCCCATGTATGAGTGAAATCATAAATATTGGATAACACCCCATTAGTGAATAGACCATGAGCTCAACTTAGTAGCGTGTGGTCCCTTTCAAGTAATTAAGATAGAATAGCAAAGACCGAAGTACATCCCACATATTAAAAAGCAAATAACACTTCAAGAAAATTTGTTTTCAGCCTCCACGTGTGTTTGTAAGCTGCACTGTGATATAAAATTTATTTCTAACTGTGAAGTACTATCTTTAAAAATGTCAAAGGTGTGTCCTGTCCAGTGTGGCTCAGTTGGAAGCATTGTCTTGTAGACCAAAGGGTCATGAGTTCGATTCCCAACCAGGTTGAGGGTTCAAAGGCAACAAATTGATGTTTCTCCCTTTCTTTTTCTTTCTCTCCCTTCCTCTCTCTCTGTGAAAGCAATGAAAAAATGGCACTGGTGAGGACAAAACAAAATGTCAAACCTGCTACACTAAAATACGAGATCTGTCCAGAAGGTATCCAGCCATGTAGTATGAAAAATAAAGACGTTTAAGGAAGAAGATATAAGATACAAGAAACACTGTCCATAGGACAATGATGCCTCAGTCCCTTTCAAAGTAGGCACCTTGGGTCCTCACACAGTTCTCCCCATCACCATTAGTTGCCCCATCATATTTTCCTGAATCTCATCAATTTTCTGAAATCTCTTCTTTTTCAAAGGTGATTTTAGTTTTGGGAAAAGCCAGAAGTCACAGGGGGCCAAATCTGGGCTGTAGGGGTACTGAGTCACCTGCTGATTTGATGTTTTGCCAACAACTCTGCATAAGACATGATGCGTGAGTGGGCATGTTGTCGTGATGAAATTGCCAATCACCACTTGCCCATAGCTGCGGCCTTCTGAATCATCCAAATTTCCTTGGAGGAATGTTCAAGCTTAATGCAAAATCTGAAGCAGATTCGTTGCTCTACTCGCTCAGACGTTTTGAATGCAACAGCCACACAGTACACATGCCACTCAGTGGTGTCTACTGCCCCCACTGAAGTCGTCGTTGTTCACACATTCGCACTGCAGTCCACTCTCCTCGGCTGTCAGGTTACACTGAAGTTTTGCAAACTGTTCTTGTTATATTAACAATGGCTGAACTATTGACTCTCACTCACATTCTGAACATAGGAAGACTTCTGCAACCTTTGCAAGAAAGAATTTAAGAGATTTAAAAATTCATGACTCAGCCCTGGCTGGTGTGGCTCAGTGGACTGAGCACCGGCCTGAGAATCGGCCTGTTTGATTCCCAGTTTAAGGCACATGCCTGGGTTGCGAGTCAGGTCCCCAGTAGGGGGTACGCAGGAGGCAACTACACATTAATGTTTCTCTCCCTTTCTTTCCCCCTCCCTTCCTCTCTCTCTAAAAATACATAAATAAAATCTTTTTAAAAATTACACACAAAGTGTTTTTAAAAAAATTCATGAATCCATATACACATTCCCGTGAGAAGAGACTTCACAAGCCAACCCCCAGAGCAGAGGGCGTTTTCCTAAAATAGTCACACCTGACTGGTCCTAGGCCTACTTTCTGATAGTCAATCTCTCATCCACCACTGCAGCAATGGCAGAGACAATGTATTTTGCTTTTATAAGAACAAAAGTCCAAAGGGTAGAAAAGCATCTGAGGGCTGTGTTCCCCACTCAGAGGAGGGCCACAGCTTCCAGGGAGAGTGTGTATGGTTATATCTGGCCATTCCCAAGAGAGGGCCAGTTCCCAAGAGAGGGTCATCATGATTAAAGGACGAACTAAAGCTCAAGGAATCCAATACTTACTCACCCTCCAACGGTATCTCTAAAAGCTTAACATGAACTTGTAACTCACACACAGTTTCAGTGTCAAAACTCAAACTCCTGCCCTAAAACAAATGGCATTATTTCTTAAACAATGAGGGCACCAGGTTTCGCCTACTTTGGGAGAACTCGGCGATCAGCCAGGTAGACGATCCCTCGCTACAAGAGAGCATGTACTTTGAGGGTCCAGCTCTCACAAGGGCACTTTCCCGGATTCGGAATTGAAGTACGCTCACATTTTCAGTCTCTGTTTTCTCATCCTTACAAGGAGATAATAACACCAACCACACCAAGTTGCTATTACGTGAAATAATCAGGAGACACAGAGCACAAATTAGATGGCGCTCCACAAAGTTTTGTTCTCTGTCCTTCTACCACAAAAAACTTTGCAGCATCAACCCAAGGAGATTCCTGGCCATGATGCCAACCTTCAGAAGCACAGTTAGGGACATTTTGCCACGCCCCTCACTCCTTTTGATCAATCATACTGAACTGTAACCATGCCTGTGTCTACTTCCACCTAGAGGATGTACAAAGGACACATCTCTATTTTCTGGAGAGTATGCTTTCAAAATTGCAAGAGTGTCTCTGACACCCAAGTCCTGAAATTTCTTGGTCATCTTATCCCCAGATATAGTAATTTTGTAAATGTTAGTTATCTTTGCTTCCTGCATTCCCTCACTGAATGC
This sequence comes from Mormoops blainvillei, assembly GCA_004026545.1. Taxonomy (NCBI): domain Eukaryota; kingdom Metazoa; phylum Chordata; class Mammalia; order Chiroptera; family Mormoopidae; genus Mormoops; species Mormoops blainvillei. The sequence goes on from PVJD01007467.1 coordinate 74,651, forward strand.
AGTAGCTGTTTAATTTGCCCTCACAGGGGGCTCTGGAGTCAGAGGGACGACTCAGATCTGCCCTTTGAGACTTTCCAGACACATGACTGTCTTTACCCCTCAAACATAAAGGATAATATCACCGATGCATAGATTTATCTCAAGATTAACTGAAATAAACCACTGTGCCAACGGCCAGGCACACAGTAAGTTCAATGAGATGTTGATGTTTACTACTATTTTCTTATTCAAATGTGGTCCTGGATTTCTCTCTAATTTACACTTACACTGTCATTTTTATATACATGTTTTATTATAAGTCACCTAAAGTCCTTCCAGTCAAAGATTAGAAAGTAACTATATTCATCATTCGGCCTGTGGGCTCGCGACTTTGTCGTTCTGTTTCCGGCCGTGGGCGAGGCTTTGATTTCCTTCAGAAGCAGGACAGCTGCTTTGGTGTGATTCACTATAGGCCTCCAGGGGCTGAGTTCAAAATGAGCCTTGGTTCTGTTCTTGATATAGCTTGTGTTAGGTGTGATCACAATTCTTTAGAATGTTCTGATGGAGACTGTTAGTCATATAAATTGTACATTAAGAATAACACCAGGCAAACTCAATTCTAAGGTTCTTGTGAAAATTAAATGGGGTGACATGAAAAGAGTTTGGCCATATTACACTTTCTTGCTATTACATAAGATTTTTATCTCCTCTTTCACACAGATTTTGCACTGACTAATGGTAGTACAATCACTCCTTTGTGCCAAAAGGGGTATTTTCCCTGTGGGAATCTGACCAAGTGCTTACCACGTGCTTTTCACTGTGATGGTGTGAACGACTGTGAGAACGGTGCTGACGAGGACAACTGTGGTAAGGACTCCCACTCAGCTCCATGTTTGTGCCCCACCTTGTGAAACCCCAAGCTGTGGGCGAATTGGATAATAACTGTAATGGACTGAAAGAGATGGTTTGATATTCTATAGGAAATCCCATGGTAACACAAATACTGCTCCCCAATTTACATGTGATAATTAACTGAACTTTCATATATAGAGGTTGCTTAAAATTGAAATACAGTATTATAAAGTGTTATATTAGATAAAAATTAAAATTACATTTTAAATTTGACTTGGATACCCATATTTTAATTTTAAATGGCTTCCTATGACTACCTCGTTATGGCTTGGTAGTTGGTTCAGTGCAAATGGGCCTGCCTGGAGAATTAATTTGTTTAACAGACCCGTGTTGAGTGCCCAGTAAGTGCCAGGTGCTCTCAAAATCACTGGGACCCAGCAGGCTCAAGGGAGATGAGAGTCTTGCCTTCATGAAGTTCACATGGACCATGTGAGCAAGGAGGACAATGAACTCGTACATGAACGAATGAAGTAATTTCAGAGTGGTAGTCCTGTGAAGTACAAATGGGATGGAAAATGGTTTGGAGGAAGGACTACTTTAAAGACATAACCAGTGAAAAACTCTATGAGATGATGCTATTTGAAATGAGAATGAAATGAAAAACCGAGAGAGAACCCTTGAAATATTCTGGAGGAACAAAGTTCTAGGCAAAGGAAGAAGCAAGTGAAAAGGCCCTGAGGCTGCATGAAACGGACAATGTGTTTGTGTGACAAAAAAGCCAGCGTGGCCTGACCAGAGTGAGTAAGAATTAGAGAATAAAGAACTAGGCAGAGGCCAGATCATGAAGGGTCTTACAGGCCATTTTAGGTCTGTATATTGACATTGTGTATACTGTCTAATACGACCCATGTATTTCCTTTTCAAAGAGACCAGTGCCGCGAGAGGTTGACAGGACTAGTTAGTCACAGAGTGTACACTAGGACCTAGATATTCTGGGTCTGAAAGGATCCCATGTGCTTTCTACCACACCCAACTGCCACTCATTGGCACTGCCCAGCTTGCAGTCAAAGTCACACAACCAAGTCCAGGGATGCAGAATACCTACCTTTGGAATCTGCCCTCCTGGCCTGGTCTTCAGGCAGCCTTCATGCTGATGGAATGCTTTGCCCTTACCCCCCATTATCACTTCCATTCATGCCTTAGAATGCAGTAAGGGACACCTGAGCAACTCGGCCTCCCCAGCCATGCTTCCCCACCCTGAGGCTCTAACTGGTCTAGGAGAAGTGCCCTTTCTCTTTGCCACAGCACCCTGGGGTACCTATGTGACTATACTGTGGGCTACCTTGCCTTTTCACTATATTTCTCTCACTAGACATGAACTCTCCAAGAAAAGTTCTTGTTTTTGTCTTGTCTGGATATCACAAGGGGCCTAGAACAGTAGAATACATCGAAGGCACTCTGTCTGCGCTCAGTGATGGGGCAGTTCTCTGGATGCCAGTGGCAAGCCACTCGAATTCTTGGTATTTCCTCTTCATTGTTTGGGGATCGGAGACTACGAATTTGTCTATCTCATGAATGTGTTCTGAATGCAGAATAAATAATCTGTGTAAAGGCTTCATGTAGAATCATTGTAAGAACCATCGAGGATATTAATAAGAAATAGAACTAAATTTAAGGTTGTAGGGATCAAAGGGAACTTTGGGTCTCTATTCAAATTTACTTTCCTATTTTAATGAACTTTGGCATCATACATTTAATGCATATCTTATCATAACAATAACATATGCTAAAGTAGTGTTACTTCAAATAAGGCCTTCTCTTTTTAAAAAAAGAATATAATTTTACCACAAAGAAATAAGAGAAAGAAATTTTTTATTATATTTTACTATAACTGTTATATTTTAAAGATTTATTTGTTTATTTATAGAGAGGGGAGGGAAGGAGAAAGAGAGGGACAGAAACATTAATGTGTGATTGCCTCTTGAGCACCTCCTTCAGGGGACCTAGCTCACAACCCAGGCATGTGCCCTAGACTGGAAATCAAACCAGTGACCCTTTGGTTCACAGGCTGGCACTCAATCCACTGAGCCACAGCAATACACTGGCAGTAACAAGAGGGAAGGGTGAATGGGGATTATGGGGGAAAGAAGGAGAAGGGTTGTCAAGGAGCACATATAAAGGACCAATAGACAATGCCAAAGAGGGGTAGGATTGAGGATGAGAGGTGGGGATGCATGGGGTGGGGGAAAGTGGTGGCAGGAAAATAGAGACAACTGTACTTGAACAACATTAAAAAAAAAATATATATATATATATAAATAAATAAAGTGGGAAAAAGAACATGTAATGGATTTCTTGTAATTTTAAAATGAACCAATAAGAGGCTCTTTGAAGACTTCAAAAGAAAAAAAGAGAAAGAAATTTGGCAAATAAGCAGATCATATCTTCTGAAAAACTGAGAAAATATTATTTCTTTCACAGGACTAGATAGCTTTTATTAAAGGAGACTTTGTTTTATTAGAAAACGTGAGATGACCTAAATATTATCAGAACTCATCACATCTATCAAGTACATATCTACATATCCGTATGCAGTGGTAGGCATATGACACAAATTTAAATTGTATTTTCTTCTGGGGACCTCAAAATTAATGTCAGCATTGGAAATAGGTGACATTTTCCAAGATATGCATAAAACTATTACATATTTCAATTGTATATTTTCTGATACATGTATTTGAAATATTTATAATTTCATAAAAGAGAAAAACTCCAGATGTCTGCCTAGCTTTTTCTCCCTAGCTCTTTCTCCCCTACCTTCAATGTTATTATTCTATTCCTTAAACCAATTTTTAACTGATTTCATAATCAAATTCTTAGACTTTTGTTTTGTACTTTGATGTTTGATTTACAGCATAACTGACACATATTTATCACCATTTCGCAGGGGACACTAGTGGATGGGCGACTATATTTGGCACAGTGCATGGAAATGCTGATAAAGTGGCATTCACACAGGAATGCTGTAAGTGGCATTGGTTCAATGGCTCTGGATGGTTTGCAGTGCATAGATTTATATGGGAAAGGTGATCAATTCCATTCAGATTTCCATTTCAGTTCAATGCATTTCAGGTCACCCGAGCTACTGCATGTATGCTGGGGGACTGAAAAGAAAAAGAGAAAAATACAACATGCTCCACTAATGCTCATTTTATGTATTAGTCTCATTGCAAGACCACATAGGTGTGGGATAATTGTAATAAATAATAAAGCTTGTTCCCTTTAAGTAGTTTCTTTACACCAACTACTTTTCAGCCCCTATGTTAAGCACTGAGAGTTCAATAATAAAATGTGACTCTAGCCTACACATGCCTTGTACCAAAAAAGACAGATCCATATAGAAGCAGGAATGATGCAGTATTAGTGCAAAACTGGAGGAATGGTGTTTGCATAAGGGAACGTGGAAATCCCTTGGAAGAAATGATGGCTCTGCCATGGATAGGGAAAGACCTAGAGAGAAGATGACATTGGGATGAACTTGAAAGTCCTTGGATGGAGGAAAGGGTAAGAGGTAGCAGAGTGAATTGGGAGCAACATCAGCAAAACCCTGAGGTGGGAAGATGCAGAGCATACTTCCCAATGCCTGTCACAGGGTGCTGAGCGTGGGGTGGGCGGACAGCAGGAGCTGAACCTGGAAGGGCAGGGCCTGCCCATGAAGCATTTGGACTGGACATTTGGGAGTTTGGCTTCTATCCTACGGATAGAACTATGTCTATGGATATACATATATTGCATATATACGCAAAAATATATATTACATACAATATACATAAGTAGGTACACACATAGACAAAATTATGTATGTATATGCGCAATTAAATATCTACATTAGTGTATATATAATGTATGTATATATATATATATTAAATACTACTCAAACAGTATATTATGCACTTTATAATACCAGATTATAATTACCACTTATCATCTACTTTATTATACACAAATATATCATATATAAGAGTTAGAAATTAAAAGATTAGAAATAAATGTAACTGAAAGTTTGGCTATTTTCTTCCCGAACCACAATGGGTCATCTTGTATATAGCCCTTTGTGGAAATCACTGCTGACACGTGAGTGACCACCAAAGCTGTGAGCGCACTTTCCTTTAATGAAGAGGAAGATGCACATGGCAAGAAGTATATGTGACAATGATGCTCTCATGAGGATGGTAGAGAATGGATTAGAATAGTAATTCTCAACCTGGGACATCTCCCAGCCACAACTGCCCCCACTCCACCCCCAGAGAACTTTGGACAATGTCTGAAGACACTTTTGGTTGTCACAGCTGGAGGGAGGTGTCATCTAGTGGGCAGAGGCCATGGATGCAGCGGAACACCTTACAGTGCACAGGACAGCCCTCAACAACAGGCAGTGACCTGATCCAAATGTCAACCTTGCCAATGTTGAGGAGAAAGAATGGCAACAGAGATACTGGTTATTATGTTTCTTGCACTGTTCCAGACTAATACTAAGAATCTGAGCCCAGAAAATATCTTTGGGAAGAGTGAGGTAGAGAGATGCAAAAGGCATATCAGAAGACTCCAAAAGGCTTGGGTGAGAGATTGGCTTACCCAGGTGAGGGAGTCCTGCTCACAGTTCAGTTTGGGCAGCAGGCCCGGCTGGGACTATATAGAATTTTCTTATTGGTAAGTAATTTTCTTATTGTCCAACCATGGGTTTTCAATCTAAAAAACACTATTCTCAACCTCAATAAACATTGAAGAAAACATTCTGAAGTTGTATTTAGGAAGCTGAGCTAGTTAGCATAAATTTATAAATGACGTAGAATAGTTTCCAAAACTTCACACACTAGAAGGCATCTTATGAATTAAACAGGTACTCAACATGAGTTTTCTGAATTGATGAAAAGGCAGTGAGATTGATTTTTCAAATAGAGGCTGGATAAAAGTAACCTAAAAGAAGCAGAGCAATTAGAAAGAACTTATACTCAGATTTAAATGAATAATAATAAGTCTAAAATTTTGAAAATAACTCTCATTTTCTTAGTTCCATAAAAAAATATCCACGGGATTTGATTTCTCCATAGATTTCTCACTCCTTTATATCATTATCTTAATAATTATGCAGATTCCTTAAGAGTAAATGCGGAAGCCTGCTTTCCTTATGAATGCTTCCGATAGATGGCGCTTTGGTTTTCTCGGCTTTGTAGTTGTTCTACGACCTTTACTTTCCACTTGCACTTCATAGCAATGAAAAGCAAAAACCCAAATGAAAGTGTATGTGACGTGGTTGATTTTAATAAGGCACAATGGTGGCTACGGCAGAACCTTCATCTAACTCTTCTCCAAGGCATGTTTAAAAAGGGAAAATAATTGAATTTAATCTTAACCAACAAACATTTATTAAGCAGCCATTTGATTAAATTGAATTGATTCAATTTTGTTTATTAAAGATTTACTCAAACATCCTAATATTCCTCATTGAGGAGAAGGTAATCTTGCCTCACTATAAGCTTTTTGCTATTTAAACATTTCTTTGGTTTCTTCCTAATCACGTGTTAAATGCCTCTGAAAAGGCCACTGAGAGCTTGAACTGAGACCAACACCACGTTAATTAGTATTTGACTACAAGAGAATTCTTATTTGCTTTTATTATGGACCTGAATTAGTTTATTATCATTTAAATGTATACATTCAACAAAAAAGGAACAATGTCAATTATTAGAGATAAAGACATAATTAAAGTATTTTTTGCCTAGTGAAATCTTGCTCTTTTGGTCCCCTAGTTCTACACCAGTATCCACAATGCTGTGACTGCAGACTGACGGAACTGGAGTGTGTAAACGCAGGTTTACAGGCCGTGCCCCCCATTTCCAGCAACGTGACGCTACTGTGAGTAGGATTCGCAGCTTGGTGATCTTTGCCCCTAAAGTCTCGGGAAAAGTGTGTAATCTGATCTAATCTCTCTTTGTTCTGTTTATGCTACTTGTATTATTAAAAAAAATAGAAATTCCCTTTAAAACCACCAGCCTTCAGAGAATTCGGCATGCTTCTTCTCCAGGAAAACGATGCCTTAAACATTATTACATTAGCCAGGTTATTCATTAGCTCAAAAACTCCTGCAGCCTGGAATTCCTTCACTTACTTTATGATTTATGTATTGTTGCTAATATGCCGGTACCATGCAATTAAAAATCAAAATTAAGAAAAGGGAGAACGCTGTTGTTATACCAGCTTTTTAAAAGGGCTTATTTGTTCAAGAGTAGGAAGGTATAAGAGAGCCACGGACCTAGCTGTGTCATAATCGTGCACGCGTTTGTGTACTTTGCATAATGCTTTGGGAATCTCCGGAACTGGCTCTCATACCGCCACTTGGGCATGCATGAGCTGGTTGGGGTTTTTGTCGTTTTTCGGTCCTTTTTGCTGTGTTTTGTTAAATTATGCAGTGAGTGAAGGACAAAATAAAATTACTGTAGACATCCCAGTCTACTAACTGGTTGAACTAGTCAAATGCTTGCAAGCTGTTTTAATTTTGCACTCTGGACTTTCCGTTATCACATGAGAATATCTTCAATTACCACAGTCCTTTCCAAATGTGTGAAGTGGCATATGGATACTCACCAGAAAGCCTCTTCTCAAGCACACAGCTTTCAGAGAAGAGTTCAGCTGGTCATAAAATCCTTAATAATATCTGCTTTACATATTATTTTAGGTCTCTTAAGAGAAACAAAATTCACAGTCTTCCAGATAAAGTTTTCATCGAATATACAGAACTTAAAAAGATGTAAGTAGTTATTAAGAGTGTTTCAATGGGAAAATCCTTGTGGGGTTTTAAGATGCTTTTTACCTAAAAGTAAAATGAAATATAAAGTTGATTATCTTTTTCATTAAACTTCTTTATCTAAATGTAATTAATATTCTAGAATAAAGCATTGAAAAGTATATTATCTTCCCATTTCATAATTTAAAGTGCGCTGACTTTATTTAAACATCTTTGGAGTTAAACTGGAATTCAGGTGAAGCAGGTCAATCAAAAATACATAATTCTGTGCTTTAGTCCAATTATTTGTAAAATTGCACTGCAGAGCAGAAGCACCAAATGTACCTTTTAACTTGGAAGAAGAGGGTTAGCACAAAAACACTGACAAGAAAGATCAGGTCATTTGAAACACAGGAGGACAGGACACAAACTGTCTCCCAGGATAACAGGGGCAAATGTGATCTTAGTGACAGCAGGGGTATCAGTGTATCTGAGGAAAGAAACTGAATAAACAGGGCACGGTCAGCAGAGAAGAAATACTAGCCAGTGAGAAGGAAAGTGCCAAGATGCTTCCAGCACTGTCCAAGAAAGAAAACCAGGGCCCGGGAGACGTGATCCCTGAGATTGTCTGTATTAGAAGGCGGGGTGGATTGTCCCACTCCTCCTCAGCTTGAGTGAACTGTCTTGTGACACCGCCTAGAACAAACTGGAAACTGCCTTTGTTTTGACTCCCTGCTCACCAAGTAACCTTATATGATGACACCATTAGCTTCCCAAGTTATTCATTCTGAAGTATTTGGGGAGGTTACCTTGGATTGGGACTAAGGACACTCCTATTAATGAAATCTGTGCCAGCTATTTAAGTAAAGAAATTGAGAATATGCATCCTCTTGAAAACTAATTCCTAAGGGAAATTAGGCTGTGTCTAAATTAACTGTGTAATAAGTGCTATAATAAAAATGAAAAACATAGTTTGTTTTGAACTGAACTGTGGCCCCTACCCCTTACCAAATTCCTATGTCGAAGTCCTAACCCTCAGCAGCTCAGAATTTAACTGTGCTTGGAGATAAGGCATTTAAAGAGGTGATTGGGTTAAACTGAAATTTTTAGGGTGGACCCTAATCCCATATGACTGGTGTCCTTATAAGAAGAGGGTATTAGGTCCCAGACATGCACAGGTGCAGAAGGGAGACCATGTGCGGACACAGGGAGGAGGTGGCCATCTGCCAGCCAAGGTGGCCACAAGCCTGCCTGAGGCGATGCCCATGGGAGTTAGTCCTGCTTGGCTCACCTGGAACCCAGGTCCCTGTGCCTTTCCCAGAGGGATTTCTCACCCAACCCTCCTTTCCTCATCCTCATCCCCAGAGACTGGGACCCAGGTGGCCCCTTCTGCCGGGAGAGGCTCTGAGGCTGATTCTGCCCCTGGAAAGGAGAGGAGCTATAAAGGGGTTTGGGGTGGCCTCTGTCCCAGGGGGTGCAGGTTTTATAGTTGTCCCCACCGCAGCATGAAGAGACGCAAACTGCCAAGCTGCCTGTTCACCACCACAACTTGCAACCAAGTTCCTTCCTGGCAACCCCTATGGCTTGCTTAATTCTCCTAGGCCTAGGCCTGGAGATGCGAGTTGGGGACCAAGAGCAGGTGTGACCAGAGTTCAGGCAATAAGTTCCAGCCTCTTCCTTTGAGGAAGTCCCAGTGTCACCCACAGCTTTTGCAGACCACGGGGTGAGCAACCTGTTCTAAAATTCTGGCCGTGTGTAATAGTGTCAGAAGCCAAGCTTTAAACAGAGAGCAGTGTGACAAGAGGGAAGGCTAGGGACTGG
>PVJD01007468.1:0-84115 GCA_004026545.1 Mormoops blainvillei
AGAAATAAAAGTATAAATACTCCTAGAGACATCACATGGAGATCCAAATAGAAATATCAGGAGAGATCTAAAGTATGTGTTCCACCTGAGAATCTTTATAGCAAACAAGGAGAAGGCAAAATTACCTCTGAAAAAACTTTTAGTTACAAATTTAAACAAAAGAGGAGTATAAAATTGGTAAGATAATATAATGCACATGATTAGATCAGTTCTATTAAAAGCTATGAAAGACAATAAATGATTCAATACAAGTAACCTGCATCTGGGTTTGTTTAGTAAATCCACTGGAGGCCTTTGTCAAAATCTTTTGACAAGCTAATTAAAAGCAGGCAGTTATGCAGCGTTTGGTGTTTACCTTTGTGAAATGAATCAACTGATCTTCAAGTTTCTATATTCATATTTTTCCACTGTCCTGTCATGGTGACCTTTACAATACAATACTGTGAATAAACTGAATATTCATCCAGCCAGCCTCAGAGTCACAATGAAAATAAAATGTCCCCAGAAAAAAAAATTCACCAACATTTAACTCAATGAAATAAACATTTCCTGAACATTGACTATTGCACAGCTTGAGAACATCACACAAAAGTCAAAGTCACTGCCGCTGAGGAGCTCATGATATACCAAATATTTTTAAAATATTGTCTTTAAATCTCTTTTTTTTTTCTGAGTTAATGATGTATATTTTCCTGTAGGCAATAATGTTCCTTTTACATACAGAATTCCACATAGCAATATATGTTCAAAACTAAAAAAATCCCCAAAAAAGGTTACTAAAAGGAAGAAACAATAGGAAATTTTGATTTTATTTTGTTGCTAGTTTTAATACATTCTTTGGAATAATTTTTCTGGGGTTCCATAGGATAAGCCGATGCCTTGAGGCTAATATAGTTTGTATTTTCCCTAGTGCCTGACAAGTAAGTGGGAACTAGAATAAACTATTTTTTACACTAGCAATGACCTTCAGGGTCATTTTGGCTTTAACAAATTCCTCCTCTCTAAAAATTCAAAGTAGGCCAACTTTTCTTCTGGTAATCTGTCTCAGACTCAGGCTCACGCTAGGCCAGGAAGCGTGGCCAGACCAGCTGTTTCTCCACGCTGCTGGTTTTGAAAAATCATATTGCAGGGTTTGAGTGCTTTGGGAAAAATTCTTGTGGATACATAGTTTGAATAAAATGGGTGATCACAATCTGACTAAGATGCTAGAAAACGTTTCTCTAAGCAGGTACAGAAGCACCAGCTTTTGAAAATATCTTCGAATATTTTAAATCTAGGGACAATTAATAAAGATGTTTAAGGAAGAATGATGTGTCTGTGCATTCTTGGCATTGATTCTTCAATACAGATTCAAAAATAAAGCCAAGGTAACGTTCTTGACACTGATGTCCTTTAAAAAATAAAACTATAATAGACGGCAAGATAACACTTATTACATGCCAGTCTCAATACTAAGCACTTCACAAACATTACCTCTTTGGATCCTCTGAATGACCTTAGGAGACAGATACAAATACTAGTTCCATTGTGCATATTAGGAAATTAGGAATAATAGGTGAAGTACAAATAGAACTTAATTTATGATTTTCTGTAATCTAAGTAATATAGGCACAGATCTACAAACTAAATCATAGTCACCAGTAACCAGCAGCCTCCCACTCACTAGTACTCCTCGGATTCCTGTTGACTGAAAGAGATCACTTTTACTTTTTATATTTTTTGTCATTTATCTATGTAATTCCAAAAATAAAACAAAACCTACTTATATTATTTTTAATTGATTTATAAGTGCGTGCCATTTTCCACCTGCAACAAAGACATGAGAGTCAGTGCTTTTACAACAAGGACACACATGCATGGAGCCACTCCTGTCATCCCACCAATTGTGCTATTTCATCTTTTTTTAAATAGTTATTCATAATGGCATCATACTACATCAGTTTTGTACATGGTTAAGTGGCCAGATACCACATTTTCATTCTTGCAGAATTTTTTCCCCCGAAGTTGCTAATTATCTTATTTTATTCCCTTAGATTTCTAAGTACCTACCATGAATTCATTCTCAAGTATTCTGACAAATGATAAATTTCCTTGCAACACAGTAAAACACATAGTTAAACTGTCAAGCACTCTTGTTTCCTATCTCTGGAGATCTTCACTTATTGGCATCCTCTATTTTCCTGTGCTGATTTCAACGGAGTGGTCACCTGCCCTAAGGTGTGCTTTCGCTCTGATTCTGAGCAGCTGTCTCTTCTTTGTGTGGGTTTGATCATTGTCTTTATAAAGCCTTTCAATGAATTCTTCAGTTTTGAAAGCCATCTTCAAAAGCACCCCACCTTGAAATGCACCTGGTATCACCGGATTTCCGTCACTAGAGATAATGTAAACAAGTAAGGGTAACTTTCATTCTCTCTCACACCAATTCCCACACTCATAAACACAGATTTCAGCTTTCTGTCTTCAGCTAAATTAAATGTATGCCTATATATTTGCACACCAGAGAAGATGAAAATAAAAACAGATGAGTCTGATAGACCTCTGAGTTGAGGAGACAGAACTGAGAGTCTAAGGGGAGCAAATTGGCTTGACTTAGAAGAAACTAATGGATAGAGCTATACAGAAATGGGAAATTATTTAAAAAAATCAATCTCCCGTTTCTTTACATGACCAACAATCAAACAAAAATTGACAATAAAATGATAATGCATGTATAATAGAATAAAAATATGAAATGCTTACAGATAAAACTGATAAAAGATATGAAAAACAGTACACTAAAAACTATCAAATTTAAAAATATCTAAATATATGAAAAGCTTTACCTTGTCCATGATCAGAAGATACAATATTGTTAAGACATGAAGTTTCCCAAATTGATCTATACCTTAAATATGTATATATATATATATATATATACACACACACATATATATAAAATAAATTAAAACTCCATGTGGCTTTTTCATTTTCGTTTTAGTAGAAATTGATAAGATGATTCTAAATTTTATACAGAAATGCAAAGGGCTGATAAATGCCAGGATGTCTTTGAAAAATAAAGGTTGAAAGGCTAACAATAATTGATTTATAAATTTAACATAGAGCTATAGATAATAAAAATATCGTGGTGCTGACAAAAGGATAAACACAAGTTATGGAAGGACAGAGAGATTGGAAATAGACCCACAAACACATATACACAACTGACTTTTGGTACAATTACAAAGATAATCAGTGGAGAGAGAACATTGTTTACAACATTTAATGCTGACAAATTTAAAAACACATACACAAAAAATCAACTTCCATCCTTACTCAGTACCATGTAAAATTTTCAAATAGATCCTAGACTTCAAGGTAAAATGTAAAACTATAAAAATTATTGAAGAGAACATAAGAGACTTGGATTAAACAAAGCATTCTTGGATATATTACCAACAGTCTGATCCATAAAATAAAAATTGATAAAATGGACTTTTGTCAAAATTAAAAACTTCATATATAAAAACAAGTATACATATATTAATTTATATGTGATATATTTCATATGTGATAGGTAGATAAATAATAATAGATATATATAGAGAGAGAAACAGAGAGAAAGGGACCTCTCAATACTCAATCATAGCAAAACAAGCTATGAAAATCCAATACAAAAAATTGGAAAGTTTTGAGCCAACACTTGAGCAAAGAAGGTATAAAACATGTGAAATGATACTTGACATCATTAGTCATTAGGAAAATACAAATTAAAATCACAATTAGATACTACTATGTTCTTATTAGAATGGGTAAAATAAAAACATATACTTAGTTGTTAGAATAATGAAAATGGCACAAACACTTTAGAAAAGAATTTAGCATTTTCTTAAATTGTTAAGTATTCACCTACCAGATAACCTTGCCATTTTATTTCTGATATCTGTTTGAAGGAAATGACAGCATATGTCCATTCCAAAACTCATGCATCAAACTCCTAGCTGCTTAATTTGTAAAATCCCAAATTTGGACAAAAATTAAATAGCCACCAATAGTCAATGGTCTAAGGAAAATCCATACATTGTAACACAATTTAGCAATTAAAAATTAACATGCAGCAAAAACATAGGTAGATTTTTATGCCATTAAAAAACCCAGGTTAAAAAGCAGTGTATTATATGATTTAATTCATATAAATTTCTAGAAAATACAAACTAAGTTAGTGACATAAAGCAGAGCTGTGTTTGCCTGAAGTGGTAGCAGGAAGGTTAGGGGCACAACGATTAAAAAGGAACACAGGGACTTTTTTGGTGATGTATAAATTCACTATCTAGATTGTGATGATAATTCTTTTTTTTTTTTGACAGAAATTGCTTTTTATTCAGGAATAGCAGAGGAATTGCAATTCTGGAATTGCATGCTATAGCAAGCTACAGGTGAGTCCACTGAGGGTTTGCGGTGGGCTGTATTTATGGGCAAGGGATGAAAAGGAAGTAGGGAGAGTTGAGCCAGAGTCTAAACAATAAATTCATTGGCTTGAAGGCAGAGATTCTTGGCAGATGTTCACTTGTCAGCAGATAAGTCTTGGTCTTCTATTAATCAGGCAGGAAATTGGGTTTCCAATTCTTAAGTTCTGCTTTTCTGAGGATATACATGCATGGAGTTCTCCATTTCATATCCTCCAATTCCATTTTGGGTTGAAATCCTTTCACACTTCTCCTCTGGGTCAAGAGCTTTTGCTGAAAGTATCACTGATCAACCATGTCATTTAGGCGTTGTTTTCCTTCTTCTTTTTTCCCTTGACCCATCTTGACCAAAGATGTTGTTAGATGCAGTACAAGTCCCTTGGAGCAGAGAAGGGTCACCTGCAGCTGTCTAGTCCCATGGAAGAGGGAAATGGCAAGTGGATTTCACTGGCATCATCTGAACAATAAGAAATGATGACAACCAAACTGTATACTTGGATCAGGGTAGCTGAATCAGGGGAACAGGGAATTCTCAATGTGGAGATAAACAGACTTGGTGGTTGGGGATTTGAGAAGAGCTATAAACTCCTGTAACACAAGATTATTTCCTGTATAAGCCTTTGTTGACCATCTCTGTTTTGTCTGTGACATAAGTGACTCCATTTTATTTTGGGTCTACATTTCTACTTTTGAATCAGGTCCCTGTCATGGGGTGTTGATCGCTCAATTTATTGCTAGCTGTTTCTTCCGCATGGACTTCATCTGTTTCATTTATTTTTCTTTACTATGCCATGACTAGCCATCTTCCTTCCAGGTATTAGATTATTAGTTTGAAACACTGAGCAAACATTAATCCATCAGGTTTGTTGTTTTTACAGAGACAACAACTGAGGACTTTAAAAATCAAAACAAAATAAAGTGACAAATAAGATAGAAAAACCAAATCATAACCCATGAGCCCAATCATATTGGTAGCCAGCTAAATAAATCAAAATTCCAAGATGAGTCAGATTGGGCTTGACCTTGAATTTTATGTAATTGAATCTCAAGTTACCCAAAAGTGTGTGCAAGTACAAGTGGCATTGACTACAGACCTCCTTGTTCAGGGACGAGGGAATCAAGGGCTGTCCTGTTGTCAAGGACAACTTTAGCTAGTCAATCTAGGAATTTTTATTGGGCAGCTAAAACTTCAGTAATAGGGTCATCAATATTTCCCAGAGTTAAAGGGTTTTGTGATCATAGCCTCATTTTGTGCTTGCTTCTAACCAGACACGCAGGGATCTGCCAAAGGAAGCGAATCCTGAATGCTCTGGGTAAGTCCTACCTTAACTTGATGTAAATTTGGGAGAGTTGACTAGCGAGGTGTCTCAGTTTGTCTGTGGTCAGGTTGAGGATGGTTAGGGGTATAGTGTATAATCTAAGTAAGAAGCATTGCCGGGTTATGTGCCAGACTAGGAATAGGTTATGGTTTTAGTGCACCTGGGAAGTAAACCTCCAAGCCTGAAAAAGAAAGTTGTTCTAAATTCCTTTCAAAGGTGGATGCTGCTGGTAAGTTTTTTTCATCATTGGGGCAGGTATGAATTAGATAATCATAAGAGCTTGGGGGTCACAAGTGGACTATGGTATGTACTGGGGAAGTACAAATATAATTGGAGAAAGTTAAAAAAAGGCACTTAGGAGCCTGGCAGCAAAAGTAAACCACTGTAGCTGACACAGAAGGGAATGAGGGTATTGTATTTAGGGACAGAAGAAAAAAAACAGTTACAGGAAGAACTAGGGTGTCCTATGGCAGAGGAGATGGGGAATTTTAGGTGGCAAATCCAGCATCCTGGAAGGTAACCACCCTTGGTAGTCACCTGGGAGATACAGGCAAGGGCATTACATATATGGATGAGATCAAGGACCAAGGGAAAATGGTAAATGGGGGAAAAAAGAAAATAAAAAAGTAGAAGACTCCATTTCCCTCCTTGTGATTTTCATAGTGAAGGAGAACAGTGGTAGAAATCAAACTTTTAAGTTCTACAGACCTGGTCAAGTGTTTGGGATAGCTGTCTACATCCAATGTCTGGCTGCTCGAAGATCTTGAGTTTGAGGTCATTGGTGGCTTTTCTGGTCCCTTCAGATCTTGTGACTCCTTAAGTTAGGGATAGATGCCTTCAAGTTTAGCTGCACAAGAATTGATGGACAGTACCAGGAAAGGTCTTTCCAACATGGGAAGAAGAGGGAGTCCTTTAAGTTTCTGACTCCAGAAAGTAGGTCATGTGGGGAATCAAGCATCCCCACAAACCACCTTTTGCTTTGTGGGAGGATGTTCAACTGACTGAGCCACATTGGTCAGGACTAGATTATTTTATTTTAAATTGAGACTTCATTAAATAATAGCACCATATTAAGTTGTATTCAAAAAAGTTTTAAAATTACCAATAGTTGATATCATCTATCAGCAACAACCCACATAGTATAGCCTATCTGTTAATGAGAAATGCTATACAGTACAATGGGAAAACTGATGAAAAGTTGCTTCCTTATAGCCTATAAATTCCTTTGTCACACACCTTCAAACTTATGGACATGGTGGGAGGTGGGACTGTGAAAAAGTCTTGTAGATAGCAATCTACTGTACAAATGCAAGGTGACATTAATACTCAGTTAACTAAAAGAACATGAATCGTTACAACAATTTTATAGTACAATTCATTTAGGACATTGTACACAACCAGTAGCAGCAGGATTCCTGGAAAGGAGGCTATATTTTATGATCGTATCTTGAGAATTTATTTGACCAGAACAGAAAAGCTCCCTCCATGACTTCAGCTCTAACTTCACAAGGTGTATAGAGTAAAGCTGAAACCATGTGAACTGAGGTCACTGCTTTGTGGTACCCAATCACAAAGAAATGACCAGATTCCTCTCAGGAGGGCAATACTTAGTGACTCCTTGCTTCAATTCCATTCCATTACACTCAAGACCCCTGTTATCTGAGTAGAGATCAGTGGTTAAAAGTCCTGTCTGATTTTGTATCCTGCCTCCACCACTTACTATCTGTAACCTTAGGATGTTAAGGCTGTCCATCAGAAACATGCCTTCTAGGTATGTGGTAGAACTACATTTTCCCTTTAGAAAGTTGGTGTGACCCTATGAATACTTTGATAAGAAATGTGAACAGAACATGGGTTACTTATGGGAAGAAGCATTAGGATCCAGTGTATGATTTGTCATATTTGTTTTCTCTTGTTAAAAGTGAGAGAGGGTAAAAGAGGTGCAGTACAAATGGGGACTTGGCCAGCTTAGGTCCCTGAACAACAATAGTGAGCGTAAACCCCTGTAAATATACTAACATGTAGTTTTAGGAAGAAACTTTTGTTTTTTCAAGTCCCTAAAATCTGTGTTTACTGCAGTATTACCCAGCTTGTACCAACCTTGTGTGTGACCTTGGGCAAGTTGCTTAAGCACTAAGCTCCTCAGTTTCCCAGTCTATAAAATGGGAATAATAATAGTATTTACCATAAAGGTTGCTATGTGAACTAAACGAGACAATGCATGTAAAAATTTAAGAATATTTCAAGCACATCATACTTATCCTTACCAGTACCTCCATGAAAGATTGAAAACCCAACGATTCCCTTTAACTTTCAGCCACCATTTAATGAATCCTAACTGTGAGCCTGGTAACATAATAATCACTTTGCAAAAAATATGAAAAATAATTCTCATGATAACATTGTAAAATTTTATGAGAGCTATAGGTTTATTCAAGTCTATATTTTCCATGTATGAGTACTCAGAAATATTTGTATTGCTTTGTTGTTGGCAGCAAATGACCTATATTGACCTCAGCAATTCTTTATTTTTGAGCTTTCATTAGGACTTAATTGAATCAAAATATCTGAAAGTCGGTTGTTCTCAACACAATTAGATTTGATTTCTATCTTGGTTAGGTTTATTCTGTCTGCACTCACATTGACCCAAATCTGTGGAAGGGTTTATATACGTTAGAAGTTTATTTTTTCATCACATGTCAATGATGCATCTCTCTTCCTTATAGCCATTCATGGACCCATGCAGAAAATTTGACACTTTGGACAAAGAATACCCAGGGTCACCCTGCAGCTTATCTCTATTCTATCATTTTGAAGGAAACACAGTAATATATATATATTTTAAAAACATAGAAGAGTCTACATGGGAGGTTTTTGTAGACCAGATTTAGTGTGAAATACATCATTCTCCTCACACTCTGCTGATTACGATTTAGTCACTAGAACACACATAAAGGAAGACCTAAAAATGTCCTCCAGCAACTCGTCCAGGACAAGAGGCAAGCATAGATCTATGTAATGTATATAGCAATCTTTGCCTCAGCATTTCAGACCCTGAAATCTGTGATTAAGGGAGCTAATCCACTCAAGGCAGTCCCTAAGAATAATCCTAACATATTTATCTCAACATTTTCAGCTTGTTAATGTTCTTTCACTTTCATTCACTCTAATTTTGCTCCTCACAACAACCCTCTGAGGGGTATGACAGGTGTTATTATTATCTTCATTTAAAGTGAAAAGAACTGAAATAGGGTTAAGAGTCCCTGGGTCAAATGAGGCAGAACTACTTAATAGAGAAGTTAAGTGGATGTGGTTAAAAGGGATGAAATGAAGCTATGTTAGTTCCCAAACCTCAAGAGAGGGCTTAAGTAAGACCTAGTTTTAATAAGCCTTCATTCACTCTTAAGGACATTTCTTTATGTGAAACCTCACCTCATATTAAATGTAAAATACTTTTTAAAATTTTCCTTAAGAAACATGCTTCTATCAGACATGTTATGCATAAAATTACTGTACTTAAAAAAACAATGCATATATGTATTCTGACACCAAGTTTTTTATTGCTCCTATCTTCTCCAGAAGTTGATTCATTCTAAGTGGGTGAAAATAGGAAAATAATTATAATTTAACAAGCAAGCATATACATATGAAGCATTCTGCTAGTATTTTGCATATATTTACTTGCTTAAGTTTCTGAGCAGTAATATTATCTGAAGTTTATACAGGTGACCATGAAGCCAGTGCAATTAATAAAATTTCTTGTGAATCATACAATCGGGAATAAAATTTTGGAAGATTAAATTTTTCCTGAAGCAATGGTTATACAAAGCTATGGGGGTTGTTCTGAAGATTGTGAAGGTAATTTTTTTTGTAAAAACTATCACATAAATGGAAGGAGAATATTCACATGAATCTATACCAATTACAGGTTCCAATACCATCCTTAGCTAAACTAAAGATAGATGGCTAAAACATTAAAGGAGTCCTGTTGTAATGATAGTTTGAGAAATCAGATGATAAAACCCTATTTCAATTTAATTTCATTGATAAAAGCTGTAAGTCAATGGAAAAAGTAATTCTTAAGTAGCTTGTGTGCTTAAGCATGGTCAGTCCCTCCAAGACCAATGGGTTGACTCATGTGCCAAGCAAATCACCTAACCCAAGTCCACAAGCAGAAACCCTGGCAGGGGGGTGAGAAGTTCTACAGAGAATGGGTGGACAGCTGCTGCATACAGAACCCCAAAGAGCAGATTAAGAAGGACTCTTCAATTGCTTGCCCTTTATCCACATATGTTTTCATCTAATGGTTATGTTTGTAAGGAAAGCTGAAGTCTCCATGTTATGATCATTCCAGTCACCTTGTGAATCAAAATGAGAACATATGGGTTTGCAATTCTATTTTAACCTCTGTCATATCCTGGCTGTGCCATTCTGCTTAAAACCACCCTACTTGAGCATATTTCCTCCTTTGTTAAATGGAGAGAATAATACAAATCATGCAAGTCAAAAAGATTACAGAGTGCCCTGGCCGGGTCATTCAGTTGGTTGGAGCACCCTCCTGTACACCAAAAGGTTGTGGATTCAATTTCTGGTCAGGGCATTATGGGAGGCAAACGATCAATGTTTCTCTCTGTTTCTCTCTTATATTTCTCTCTCCCTCTCTCTCTCCCTCTCTTTTTCTCTTTCTCTCTTCCTTTCTCTTTCCCTCTTTCTCTTTAAAATCAATGAAACATATCCTCTGGTGAGGATTTAAAAAATATTAGAGATATTATTATAAATATTAGAAAACCCTCACAAAATATGTATAGTTATTGTTATCATTGGGATGATAACAATGATAATGTTAATTGCGGTGATGATGATATTTCGTTTCCAAAGCCCAAGTCATTAAAAATAGCAGGATATCTTTGTAGTGGTTATTTGCATTTCAGGCATGATAAATTTAAAGTTAACTTTTATTTACTGAAACCTTATTTTGGGGAAAACATTTCCACATATGTCATCTTATTTGATCCCCAAGATATTATATCCCATTTTAGAAATGCAGGCAGTCTAACACTGGTGTCTCATAGCCAATTTACAACTCTGTAGCAATGTTGTTATTTCTATTGTACCTCAACATTTCTTTGAGAAGCATTTTTAGTACTAAACACAAATGTGACACTAAGCATAAAACTGTTTTACCAACTCCATTTCATAATTTTACTCAAGAATGTAAGTCATTATTCTCTATTTAGCCAAAACCAGGTACTGCTTATATGTGGCGCAAACGGATCACTGTAAATGGTTTCTCCAGAACAGGCTCAATGCTGAAGTGAATGTACGCTCACTTAGGATGGGTTGGATAAAAGGCCTGAGGAGGCCTCTGGCTCCTGGAACCAGGAAGAAGTGAAAACAAGTTACATGATGCATTTGCCTTCAGAGAGCAGACAGTGTAATCTAAGAGAACAAGACAAGTGAACGTTTAGAAAGAGAGCACGGAGAGTGGTCTAATGTAGGTATGAAGCGGTGCCTACAGAGCTGCATGTCAACTATGAACCCCTTGAATAATGAGTGGAGTGACATGACAGGAAGTTCTGGTTTTAAATTAAAGTTAGATGGAATCAAACCTGGTCTCAGATACTGTTAAACAGAGATGTTTATAGGACTAATCTCGAGGACTTGTCATAAGGGATCAATATGTTACTGTATGTAAAAACCTTAAAATAGTATGTTTGCATGCTCTTAAGTATTCAATAAATGTTAACTGTTATTGTTGTTTTTA
The DNA here is from genome assembly GCA_004026545.1 of Mormoops blainvillei. Lineage (NCBI taxonomy): Eukaryota > Metazoa > Chordata > Mammalia > Chiroptera > Mormoopidae > Mormoops > Mormoops blainvillei. Next base: position 11,526 of record PVJD01007468.1, read on the forward strand.
TATCAATTGTGATTATAATTCTAATATTTTAAACACTGCTAATTGATATTATTTAAGTATTTTTGTTTGTTTTTAACACTTCGTGTATACTTAATATGGTACCACAGAGGTTTATGTTTACCTTTGGGAAAATATCAACACTGTGATATTTTCTTTTATACATAACAGTTACCTGCAATAGCTAGAAAGATTCATTGCAATAAAAAGACAATAGACTTGTGTTACTAAATCAGGACTTCGGTTTTTCAAGATCCTCAGGAGAGAGAAGCATAAGTCAGTAGAGTTTAGCTTCAACTTACTTCAGTTGAATTTCTGCGAGGTTGTGGGAAAACTTGAGTGTGGTTTTCCAACATCTCTGTGTCCAACCAGGTAATGCTGAAACAATGTATAATACTTTTAGCAACCCATGTCGACTGACTCTAACATTGGACTTTGAATATTATTTCATACTATGACATAAGCATCATCTTACTTCCTTTGCACAATTTATTTAAAAAAATGATGAGACATCACACATGCACAATTCCCTAACAGTAATGACATAGCAATCAGGTTATAGACAAGAGCTGTTCTTATTCTGTAAGATGGAAGAGGAACTGAGAACTCCTGTCATAGTTTGGACCTATCACACATTTTTTAGTCCTTTTTACTTCTACATCTTCCATTTATTTCCCTGAATAAATTCCTAGAGGGGTATTTCTGATTGAATGATTCTATATGTTGATGTCATTGCTATATGGTACTACAGAAAAGATTAAGCAAATTTTTATCACCATGAAAAGCTCGCTGGTGAAGGAATCGCTGCATTTCTGCTGAGATGGAATTATGTGATAGGTTCCCTAGGACATTCCAGTGTTATAGAGTTCTTGTCTCAGGGAGATTTTTCTAATCCAAAATCATTACTGCAAGATATTCACTGTCAATGCCTTGGTCCAGGTTCTTGCCCACTCCCTCAAAAACCTTCTCAAAAATTTTCAGACAGGTCTCTCTGGTCCCACTGTGTCTCTAATCCACCTCTGCTCATTAGCAGAATGATTTAACCTAAAGCACAGACAGTAATGATTGTACAGCAAGAAAATAATAATCCTAAATCTTTTCTAGAATGTTCTCTGAGAAGCAAAATGTTCAGTTTTATTGTCTCTAAATAAAACCTTAAACAAAAAATTTTCCTTGAATAATTGTATTTATGTTTCATAAAAGACAACAGATGGGCATATATCCATTATAAAATAATAATCAAGACTACCTTAAATCTTGCTATACTGCTTAGTGAGCTTATAATTATGAAAACTGAACCTTGTATTTTATTGATTAATATTTTGGTTTACACTTATTTATTCATACACTTTATAATTTACATACCAAAGCAAATTCTCCCGTGATAAGAAATATAATACAGTGTCTTAAATTTGTCAGTCCAAATATACATGTAGACTTTGATGTAATACAGTTAGTTTTAATCGATACTTCACAAATTTAAATGAGAACTATATGAGTTAAGTGCAAAGATACGATACATAGGACAGTTTCTTTCTCTTTCTGAGAATGGGTCCCTTGAGTTTTTTTCTAGAGGACTGGTTGTTGTAGTAAGAGGCCAGAGGAGCCCCAATCTGAAAGGAGGCCCCTCTCCTTTATCTCCTTTGCTTGACGCATTTAGAGGGACAAAAGGAGCAATCGCAGTAAATAGCAGTAAAAATAAGAGAAAACTCAGTAATGGCAAAGTAAGCTGCCACAGACCTTGTTTTCAGAAGTTCAAAGGAGCCGGCAACTCCGTCAAATTACTGCCACTCTCAGAAGAAGTTTAATTTATATTCTAGAACCAAATAGCTTTTGTGCCAATGAATCAGGTTATTCAGCTACACCTTCTGCATCTCTCAAAAATCCATGATATCTATGGACAGGTGGTTTAGGGAAAGCTATATTTTTGTTGTTATTGCTTTGCTTTGTTTTCCAAGTATCAGAATTTTCATGTTAAGAAAGAGGAATTGGGTGTAAATTTGAATATATTTTGTATTTTGTAATGTATAAGAATTAGAATATATGTATATACTACTACACGGTCACGCTTTATAATTTCCACTTTATGCGCGGGCGGGCGCGCGCGCACATCCCAAACTCTACTAGCTGAATTCAGCCTCTGAGATACAGCATCAACAGGGTAAACGGGGATCCAAACACGGTACATATAAAGGAGGCTGTTTGCCTCACAGCTCAGTGATGATTCAGTGTCAGCACTACACCTCTTCTATCTGCTTTTGTGTAGTGATTTCACTAACCTTTTTGCCTGTGTTAATATAAGTGTTTTGTACAGCTCTTTGACCATAGCTCAACTCATTTATGATTAGATAATAATATTTCTGCACATCTCTAACTTAAAATTTCTTAATAAAATTCCCTTGAGGGCCTTTTGTCTTCCAAATCAAATAATTAGAGTTATCTCTGTTTCTCAAGTGATGCCAGGAACCATGTCATTAACGTAGATACAATTCTGTGATATAATGACAACGTGACAACTGAGACAGGATAGTTTAAAATATATACAGAGTTGTAACCCGCAAAGTACTATTATCTCCCTTTGGTGGGAGGTTCTAGGAAGAACATGGATAGGTGTATGTGCTCATTACTAACTCCAGGCCCCACCAAGAGCTGGCCATACGGCATCACCTATTATTTTTGAGTCTACTCTTCAGGTATTTTCAATCACTAATATATATTTATTGTAGTGAGACAGTCAACACTGAGTGCTCAGATGAGAGAATAGCCTTGCTTTAGTCATAATTTCACACCAATGATGAACACACATTGTCAGAGTTTTCTTATCACCCCGTGATTCCATTTTTTGGTGTCTAAGGTGCCCCATTCATTTGGCAGGCACAAAAACATTAGTTTGTTTCCTGTGAGGATTTTCAGGGTTACTCTCCTGATAGAATAGCCAAGTAGTGTACAAAAATTATTAGACCTATTCTGTGATTTTCATCTTCATCCCTATATTTATTCTTGTATTGAAACTTTCCCACAAAATACCTCTGAGTACACCAAAAATTCAGGCTCAGATCTGGTAAGCTTTCAGTTTTCCTTTAATCTGAAAATTTATGTTCCATCCCTTATATATGCATTTCTTCCATTATAGCTACTCATAAAATAACAAATTAAAAGCAATGAAAAGTGATAACAAACAATTTGAACACAATGATATAATACTCTCAAGCTGGAATATGAAATTAGAAGAAGCAGAATGATGGATAACAAACAATACACAGAGCAGGTGAAGCAGAGACCCTGGGCATGAATTTTATACAACCCCGCCTGAGTTCTTCTTTGTGTCTTAGTGCTCTAGTGATAACCAACATGCCTAAATTATGATGCTATGATAAAAATTAAGTGAGTTAATATTTTTAAGAGGAACAGTGGTGGCCATTTGGAAATGTGCTATTAAAATAAGCTACTATTTCTTTATAGCTTTCCGGCCTTAAAATTACGATTCCGGACCTTCCCTTTTTCAAGAGAGAATGCAGCAACTTGTTCTCCACTACTTCCTCTCTCCCTCCTCCTCGAATTTAGTAGATTCAAATATAACTTGCATTTTCAAACATATTTACACTAAACAAATTTTTTCTATAATTGAATACATTGCAAATTTAATTTTTGGGGGGAATGGGGGCTGCAGCTTATAGTTTTATTCTTATATTCTAAAATCCTGAACTGTCAGGAATCAATAGAAAAAAGATTTTTGTTTTTGTTCAGGTATGTACATAGTATGCATTACTTATTTCTAAGAACTCCCTGAGAAGATTTATTGAGATATAATTGATATATAATGTCATGTAAGTTTAAGATTTACAAAGTTATGATCTGATACACATAGATATTGTGCTACATTGCCACAATAAGGCTAGTTAACACATTCATCACCTTATACTATTATTTTGTTACTGTTGTTATAGTGAGAAAATTAAAGCTCTCTTCTGACAGCAACTTTCAAGTATACAATACGGAATGAAGTATAGTCACCATGCTGTATCTTAGATCCCTAGAATTTACTCATCACTGAAATTTTGTAGCCTTTGACCAATATCACCCCACTTTTCCCACAATTCCTGGCAACACCACTCTAAATTCTGTTTTTCTGGGTTCAATATTTTAGATTCCCCATATAAGTGAGATTATTCAGTGTTTGTCTTTATGTCTCTGTGGTTTGTCTCCATACTATATTTTTCTGTATTTGGCTCATTTCACTTAGTACATTGCCCTCAAGTTCCAGCCATATAGTTATAAGTAGCAGGATTTCCTTCTTCTTAGGGCTGTGCATATCTATTTATTCATTTATCCATTTATGAACACTTAGGTTGTTTCATGTCATGCCTATTGTAAACAATGCTGCAAAGAATACGGGGGTGCAGATACCTCTTCAACATAGTGGTTTTGTTCTCTTTGCATGTATACCCAGAAATTAGATTGGTAGATCATATGGTAGTTCTAGTTTTCATTTTTTGAGGAATATAGATACTATTTTTCATAGTGGCTGCACCACTTTACAGCACCATCAACAGTGCAAAAGGGATCCTTTTTTAAAAAACATCTTCCCAGTACTTACTTTTTGCCTTTTTAAAAAATCTTTTAAAAATACGTTTTATTGACTATGCTATTACAGTTGTCCCAATTTTCCCCCTTTGACCCCCTGTGTCTGGTTACCCCATTCCCTCCAGCAACCCCCCTCCCTTCGTTCACGTCAGTGGGTCATGCATATAAGTTCTTTGGCAACTCCATTTCCTGTACTTTTCTTAAGATTCCCCTGTCTATTTTGTACTTGTCGATTTGCACTTCTTAATCCCTGCGCCTTTTCCCCCATTCTCCCCCTACAACTGATAACTTTCTGAATGATCCCCAATATATATGATTCTATTTCTGTTCTGCTTCTTTCTTAGTTTGCTTTTTTAGATTTAATTGTTGATTGTTGTGAATTTATTGCCATTTTAACGTTCATAGTTTAGATATGTTTTTTTCTTAAAGAGTTCCTTTAACATTTCATATAATAATGATTTGGTGGTGATGAACTCTGTTAGTTTTACCTTGTCTGGGAAATACTTTATCTGCCCTTGCATTCTAAATGATAGCTTTGCCGGACAGAGTAATCTCGGTTGTAGATCCTTGCTCTTCATCACTTTGAATTCTTCCTGCCAGTGTATTCAAGCCTACAAACTTACTTTTGAGAAATCAGTTGGAAGTCTTATGGGGACTGCTTTGTAGGTAACTCTCTGCTTTTCTCTTGCTACTTTTAAAATTATCTCTTTACCTTTAAGCTTTGACATTTTAATTATAATGTGTCTTGGGGTGGTCCTGCTTGGGTCCATCTTGTTTGGGACTCTGTGCTTCCTGGACTTGTATGTGTATTTCCTTCACCAAATAAGGAAAGTTTCTTTCATTATTTTTTTCAAGTAAGTTTTCAATTTCTGGTGCTTTATTTTCTCTCTCTAACACCCCTATGATTTGAATGTTGGTACATTTGAAGATGTCCCAGAGGCTACTTAGCGCATCCTCATTTTTTGGACTCTTTTTACTTCTTGCCATTCTGATTGAATGTTTTTTATTTCCTTTATGTTCCAAATCATTGATTTAGGCTTCATCCACTTCACTGTTGGTTCCTTGTAAGTTTTTCTTTATTTCACTTAGCATAAACTTCATTTCTGCCTGGGTCTTTTTTTATGCTGTTAAAGTACCCAATGAGTTCCTTGAGCACCTGAATAACCAGTGTTTTGAACTCTGCATCTGACAGATTGCTTATGTCCATTTCATTTAGCTCTTTTTCTGGAGTTTTGTTCTGTTCTTTCATTTGGGCCATATTTCTTTGCTCATTTTGGCAACCTCCCTGTTTTTGTTTCTGTGTATTCGGTAGAGATGTTTCGACTCCACTTATTAGTAATGTGGTCTATTGTAGGTAAATGTGCCTGTAAGTTGGATGGGGTAGACCTTTAAGTAATCACCAGGGCATGGCAACCCCTGTCAGCACTCTGTGGACCTGTGTGGGGGAGGGCTCAGAGAGGGAACAATGCCACTGCCTGGCCTCCAGAGTTTTGTCCAGAAGGAAACTGTCTCCTGGCACTTGCCCTGATGCCAGATACTTCACTTTCTCCCCATATGCCACTGGTGCCCTTCCAGCTCTTCCATTGCAAAAAATTTCATCTAGACTACAAAATAAATATCTCCCAGAATCGTCAGAAAATTGAGCTGTGTGGAAGCCTGACAACCAAGGATTTAAAGAAACCACATTCATCCAGATGGGTAGGAGGCAGGGAGACATGGAGAGGCACAGAGAGGTGCAGAGAGGTGTGGGAATACTGAACAGGTAACCCCACACCCACATGTTGTGGCTAAAAATCGGGAAGGATACCTTGGGAGCAAGGGGTTCCAGTCCCACACCAGACCACCCAGCCCAGGATTCTAGCACCAGGAAGATAAGCCCCCATAACTTCTGGCTGTTAAAAACAGTAGGGGGTGGAGTGGCAGAAGAAACTGTGATTCTCAGGAATTTCTTCTTAAAAGTCCTGCAACAGACTTAGGACTTACACAGATTCACTCCCTCTGGATTTCTTGCCTTTTTGATAACAGCCATTCTAACAGGTTTGAGGTGATAACTCACAAGTTTATGATTAGCATTTCCCTGAGGATTAGTGATATTGAGCTCCTTTTCATGTACTTGTTGGCCTTTGCATGTCTTGTGGGGGAAAAAAATGTCTATTTAAGTCTTCAGCCTATTTTTAATTGGATTATTTATGCATTTTTCCCTAAGAAATATATGAATTTCCTGTACATTTAGGATAATAACCCCTTATCAAACATGTTTTTCAAATATCTCCTCCCATTCTGTAGACTGTTTTTTCATTTCATTGATTATTTTATTTGCTGTGCAGAAGCTTTTTGGTAGTCCCATGGTTGACTTTTGCTTTTATTATTTGTGCTTTTGGTGTCACGTGCAAAAAATAATTGCCAAAACTGATGCCTAGAAGTTTTTTCCCTGTGACTTCTTCCAGGAATTTTACAGTTTCAGGTTTATGTTAATCCTTTAGTGCATTTTGAGTCAATGTTTGTGAGTAGTGTAAGGTAGGAGTGCAATTTTATTCTTTTCCAAGTGACTATCTAGTTTTAAATAAACACTATTTATTACAGGGGTTGTTTTTTATCTACTGAGTATTTTTTATTCCTTTGTCAATATTAGTTGACCATATATATGCATGGTTTATTTCTTGGCTCACAATTCTGTTCCAGCAGTCTTTGTTTCTGTTTTTATTTCAGTGCCATGATGTTTTGATTACTATCGCTTTGCCATATTGTTTGAAATCAGAAATTGCAATGCCTTCAATTTTGTTCATTCTCAAGATTGTTTTACCTATTTGGGGTCTTTTATGGTTCCATGTGTATTTTAGGATTTTTTTTTTGATTTTTATAAAAAATTCACATTGAAATTTTGATACAGATCACATTAAATCTATAGATGACTTTAGGTAGCATGGACATTTAACAATATTAACTCCTCTGATCCATGAACACAGGATATCATTACATTTATTTGCCACTTCTTCAAATTTTTTCCACATGAGTCTTGGAGTTTGCCCTATACAGATCTTTTACCTTCTTGATTAAATTTATTCCAAAGTATTTTACTGTTTTTGATGGTATTATAAATGGGATTGTTGTCTTTATTACTTTTTCAGATATTCTATTGTTATTGTATAGAAATGCAACTAATTTTTTTTTTTTTTTTGTATTTTGGTTTTTATATCCTGCAACTTTACTGAGCTCATTGAATAGTTCTAACATTTTTGGTGGGGCATTCAGGATTTTCTATATACAAGATGATGTCATCAGTATAAAGTAACAATTTTACTTCTTTATTATTTTTTTCTCTGACCTGAAGACATTTTCATTTGCTTTTTTAGAGGGAGAGGGAGGAAGAGAGGGAAATGTTGGTGCAAGAGAAGCATTGATCCGTTGTTTCTGTAGGCACCCAGCCTGGGGATCCATGTAGGGACCTAGGATGAACTGGCAACCTAGGTATGTGCCTGACTGGGAATCAAACCTGCAACATTTCAGTTATAGGATGATGCTCTAACCACTGAACAACACCAGCCACGGCTTACTTCTTTCTTTAATCAAGTTAGATGCCTTTTATTACATTCTCTTATCTAGTGGCTCTGGTTAGGACTTCCAGAACTATATTAAATAGAAGTGGTGAAAGTGGGCATCCTTGTGTTGTTCCTGATCTTAGAGCTGGGGTTTTCAACCTTTCACCATTGAGTATAATGTTTGCTGTGGGTTTGTCATACATTGCCTTTATTATGTTGATTTATGTTCCTTCTATACTCAATTTGTTGAACATTTTTGTTATAAAGATTATTGAATTTTATTAAATGCTTTTCTGCATCTACTGAGATGACCATATTATTTTTATCTTTCATTGTACTAATGTGGTGTTTCACATTATTGATTTGCCTATATTGAACCATCCTTGCACCCCAGGGATAAATTGTACTTGATCAAGGTGTGTGATATGTTTAACATGCTATATATTTGGGTTCTTGTGCAGCATCCTCTGAGCAATTATTTTGAATTCTTTGTCTAGCAATTGATGTCTCTCCATTTATTTGAGGTCAGTTACTGGAAGTTTACTGTGTTCCTTTGGTGGTGTTACATTTCCCTCATTCTTTGAGACCCCTTTATCCTTGCATAGGCATTTGTAAACCAGAATAAGCAGGCACCACTTCAAGATTTAATGGATTAACAATTGTAGGGGAACAACTTCACCTTCTGATGGGGGCACCCTGGGGCATACTGTGACCTCAAGTCTACTTCTACAGGAGGCAAAGAGACATATGATGGCTCTAGGTCAGGAGGGGGCTGTGATGTCTTGTTAGTTCAGGCCACTAGGATCTACAACATCAAAGACTGCATGATCGTTGGTAAACACTGCAGGGATTCAGCAGTAGTTGCAAGGGCTGTTGGGGTTCTCAGAAAACCCTCCAAGAATAGTGGCTTGGGATAAGAACAGGTATCAGTGGCGGTTTGAGTCAGTGGTGTGCACACACTATGCTATGGGGTCAACCGTAGGTGACCGTGTAGTGACAGGGGTCAGCTGCAGATGCACATGTATTGTTGAGGATCAGGACCAGTAGTAAAAGTGAGTGCCACCTTGGGCACACTGGGACTGCAGGGACTATAGCTGTCAGCATGCACTTCTGCAGGTGTAGGTTCTTGCCACAGGCATGTGCGTGGTAGTGAAGGCTGACTCTGGAAGTTGGGCCAGCAAGAAGCAGGTACACAGCCATGGGGTCTAGCTGCAAGCAAGGCCAGGGGCACAGGCCAGTGTCAGGAGACAGTGCCAGAGCAGTACCCACAAGAAACTTTGAGGCCTTAATCGTAAGCAAGCATTCCTGTCGCGTCTCCCTATAGGCGTGCTCATGAAATGAAAGGTAGTGAAGACAGCTGTACGGATACGTGCAAGTAAACATCGAGTGGGGTTAGCTGCAAGTAAGGCAGTGGTATAGGCCAGTGAGAGGAAATAGGGTTTAATCTGTGCCCACAAACATCTTGAGGGACCCTGGCTGTTTCTGCGAAGTCCTGTGGCTAGAGTATATCCCCACAGGTGTGCACATGGCAGTGGAGGCTGGTGATAGGAATTAGACCAGTGACATGCAGGTTTATAGCTGGAGGACTAGCTCCAGGCAACTCAATGGTGTAGGCCAGTGACAAGAGAAAGAACCAAATCCAGACCTACATACAGCTAGCTATGGAGGTCTGGGCTGGCAGCATATATTTTTATGGCTACAAGGTCTCACCACAAGCACGCACATGGTAGTGGACCCAGTGATGTGAATCAGGTTTACTGCCTACAGGTGCATAGCTGGGAGATCAAACCCCGAGTGCAGACATAGCAATGGAGGCCTGCCACAGTGGTCTAGGTTGGTGCCTTGCACTCACTCAGCCGTAGTAGCCTGGGCTGTCTGCTGGTACAGATCCTGGGCTGGCTCCAGCATCTTGGAAGGAAGAGGGGACATGGAGAGGCTCAGAAGACTTGTGTCTGCGAACAACTGAGAATACCTGTGGGGGGGGGGGGTGAAAACCAGGGGCGGTCTACAGTAGCTGTGCTGTCCATTGGTTTCTACAGTGGTAAAAGCAGTCGGGCCTTCCATGCAACAGGTCCCTGGGTCCCACACTCTTACCCACCATGCGGCTGATACTGGTAGCCTGTGTTCTCCTTTGTTCCTAGCGATCTCTCTCTTTCAGCTTTGCCAGCCTCTGGGAAAGTCCTTCATGTAGTGTCTCAAAAGGGTGGGGAAGCTGGTCACTCACCCCCTTCTCCTTATCCAGGTGAGGAAGGCTCTTTCTTCCTGAGGAGTTCCGTCCTGGAACTGAGCAGTGTGGATCTGGTAGGTGGGGTGATGCAGGCAGAATTAAGGTACACTTTCTTTCTTTTTGTTTAGTTGGTTTTTGTTCTATTGTGCTGCTGAAGCTTCTTAAGGTAGAATCCTGAGTAATCCCAGGGCTCTTTGTGTGTGTGTGTGTGTGTGTGTGTGTGTGTGTGTGAATAGCTTTCTTTTTTTCTTTTTCTTTCTCCATGTCTATTTTTTCATTTTTTTTATTGTTGTTCAGTTATACCTATCCGTATTTTCCCGCATTACTCTCCTCTGCCCTCCACATTCCACACCCTCCACCCCTCACCCTCCACATTCAATCCTGCCCCCAACACATTGTCCTTGTCCCTGGGTCCTTTGGACAAGTTCCTTGACTTGACCCTTCCCCATCTTTGCCTCCCTTATCCCCCTCATAGCATTCTAAATCAACTATTTTGGCAGTGGTAATCATTGTGGGGAAATGGAGACTGTGATCTCTTTCTATACTATTCTGGAGATGTCATTCTGGCAGATTTAGTTTTAACAAGTAGTATTACTGGATAAAGCATACCTATAATTACCAAATGTTATTATCAGTTATAATCGTTTCTACTACCTCAAAGCAGAGATGTATTTTATACCTAAAATATGTTAAACAGTTTGTCTATTTAAATGTTTTGGAGTTCATAAACATTTAATGGTAAATAAAATAACAAACTCAAAATTTTGTGAAAACTGAAAAGCATGTAGGTCAAAGTTTTTATATGCTAAAAATAGTAATTATGGGTTAAAGGAGATAAAAATGCATTTTAATGATTAGGAAAATACAACAGAAAAAAGTACAATTTAAGTTTTATTTTGAAGAATGAAAAGAGAACACTTTTGATTATTAAAAAACCTGAAACCTACACTCAAACCTACAAGCAGTATAGGAACTAAAAAGTTTACAGATTGGTGTGGCTTCAGGTGAGACTCAAAAGTCCTGTTGAACACTGTCATCGAAGTTCAGTTACTCTGCATCTCTCTACCTTGTCTTCTTAGAAATGGCTTCATTCTAAGGCTGGCTTCCCTCGAGGTCACAATGTTGGTGCAAGAACCTTTTATGGTGAGCTAGCTACAGAGGGAAAAATGCTTATCTTTGTTGCAATATTCCCAGCAAAATGAAGGGCTTAAAAATGACTCTTAAGTTTTTGACTCAGGCAATGTGTATGGCAAAGTAATGCAGCGGTTCCGTTTTTGCCAAAAAAGTCAACTGTATGAGGGAAAAATAGGTTGATGAGAAGCAATTTTCCATGGGTCACCTTGTTGCATATCTTGAGAGCAAGGCACTGACTGCAGTTTCTAGGTATGTTTTCAGAGATGTTTATGTAGTGAACAGCCTTGGAATGTGAAATTAATGTCTCTCTCCAGAGCAAAGAACAGGTTATCCATAACTATTTTTTCTCTCGTACCTCAACTCCAATCCATCAGAAAATGCTAGCTTTACCTTAAATATATATCCAGAATCTCACACCTTCTCTGTATTTCTGGGGTTGACCCTATGCTCCATTAACTTTTACCTGGATTACTGCAGTTTTCCTCCTTCCACCTCACCCCTCTACAGTTTATTTGCAACAAGAAATGAAATTGCTTTTAAAACATGTATTTAAATCTTACAGTCAAAACTCTCCAATGGCTCTATATTTCAGTAAGTAAATTCCAAAGTCTTTAGAGTGGCCTACAAGATCCAACATGTGATTTACACACCCCTATCCTCCTTGTCTCTCTGACAGTTTCTGCTACTCCTCTCCACACATCTGCTCCAGCCGCACTGTTTTCCATGATCCTGACAAACTTGTTTCTATATTACTGATCACCTTCTAACATGTTCTATAATTTTCCGTGCAGAGTCTTTATTTCTTTGCTATAATTTAAAGTCAATAATGGTATTTTTGTCTATTGTTTTGTTGGTGTTTCCAAACACCTAGAACAGTAAATTTGCACACAATCAGTGGTCAATAAATATTAGTTTTATGAATAATTAATTATTCATAATGTAATTCCTTCAACTATTCTATGGAAGAAGACAAAGCATTCTTCTATATGTACATAGTTCACGGTCATGACCGTACCGCCTCTATGCTTTTCTTAATAGAAGCACATTTCATGACCTAGAGTGAACCGATAGGATTAAACCCTTCCTGGTGTGATGAAAGTATTGAAAATATTGTTGGTCATGACCTAGGCATATTTAGGGTCTCGGAGAGAGGTGACATCTGTTCTAGAAACCATGTTGAGACTGATTAGCAATGCTTTTTTACTGAAGACAGAAAATATAGGCCCCCTGGGGAAGTTATTTATAGTAAAAATGTGTTTGCAGCACATATTCTTGTCCCTCTTATAAAATATTTAGCAAGTTTTAGATTACAGTTTTCTATTTTTCTTTTACACAACCTTGTCTCAATTTTTATTATAATAGTATATCACAGTGTCCTATCTGCTATAACTGTACAGATTCTGAAACAAGTTTGGAAGGAAACACAACAGAGACTTAATTAAGGCATTAAAAATTAGGGAAATACGGAAGCATGATACATTTTTCATTGCCCTATTCTGTTCTGTAGGAAAAGAAACTAAACAATAGCAGTGTAAAAATTAAATTTAATATTGTTACTTTATAAAGTAAAAGTTAAGTTTATGGACTTTTGCATTAAAGTATAACATAAATACATATTGTTCATGCCTAATTAAAGAACCTGAAATCTAGGGTTGAAAATGAAAGCAACATTCTAAATGTATAATTTTCTAAAACAATATTGGGTGATAAAAGAAATTATACCATATGAGTTTTTTTCTTTTATTTTGGGTTGTTGCTTTGTTTTGTTTTTTGTACCTGGTAACAGTCCTGCCAAACATAGGTGAGATTTCCTGGTTCAGAGTTAATGTTCAGTAAATATCAATTCTTTTTATTACTTTCTATGCAATCTCGCCAGCATTTAATAATAAAATTAAAAATTTCAATGTGAAGAGTAAAATAATGTATTTATTATTGTTTTAATGTGCATTTTTGTCATTAAACATATTTTCTGTAGTTTTATTGACTATCAGTTCTTAAACTGCTTGCTTGAGTCTCCCTTTAACTTTCTAATAGAGTTTTTATCCCTTGTTTTTTGATTTCTTAAAAGTTTTATATAATAAAAACATAAAGCTTTTGATTCACATATACAGCTAACATTTTCCATAGCTTATGAGATCTTTTTCTGTTTACTTCCAGATAATTGTATATTTCCTTTGCTTAAATACTTAGGAAGAAATTCCCCCACTGAGATGAGACATATATTTTCCTATACATTTTAAAAGCAATATTTTGGTTTCATTTATTATATTTCATTTACCTGAAATTTATTTTAGAAGAAGATACAAGGTAAAAATCTAAATTTTTAAAAAAATAGATAACCCATATGTATGAATTTAATGGCATGGTATTTATCTTTTATAACTAAAACTAAGCTGTAATTGTCATGATTAAGACTTATGGCAAATAACACAATTTTTAATACTTAAAGCAAGAGATGTATGAAATAAAAATTTTTGTTTAATTACTCAATATCTTTATTTAAATTCTAGATGAAGAAATCCAAAATTGGCATATTTGAATGAATTCCATAAATATGTTGACATAAGAATGCCACTATTCCAGAAACTTATAATAAAAATTATACTTTTTAGAAATAATCTTATAAAAATAAAATAAAATGTAATGGGGGAAAGAACAGAAAGATCAACATAAATAGATAGAGAGCATAAAGCTAGACCCACACAAATAGAGTGAACGGTCTTTGACAAAGTGTCAAAAGCAACTCAATGGAGAAAGGATGGTTCTTTAAACAAACAGTTCTGAAACACCTAAATAACCTTGGGGGAAAATAATTTGTAAATGCATATTACCAAATGAAAGAAGCCAATCTAAAAAGACTACATACTTTATGATTCCAGCTATATGACATGCTGCAAAAGGTACAATTATGGAAATAGTAAAAAGGTCAGTAGTTGCCAGGGGTTGAGGGAGAGGGTAATAGGCAAAGCAAAGAGAAATCTCAGGGCAGTGAAAATACTCTGTATACTATAATAATGGATAAATGTCATTATACATTTGTCCAAACCCACAGAATATACACCACCAAGAGTAAACTGTAATGCATGGAGAACAGTGTGGTGACTGTGGGTGACAATGATAGAGGTGAGCGAGGGTATAAAGAGGATAAATGGTGATGGAAAAAAATACAATTAAAAATAAATTGTTAGAGAAACAGAAAAAAAATACCAATGAGATACCTGTCCACATTTAATGGAATAACTACACTCTAAAATACTTATGATACCAAATACAGATGATGTTATGGACAAAAAAATCTCTCTCATTCATTGTTGGGAATGCAAAATGGCCTCACCACTTTGGAAGATAGTTTCTTACAAAATTAAATGTACTTTTACCATACATACCGCAGTTGCACTCCTTGGCATTTACTCAATGAGTTGGAAGCTTACGTCTGAGCAAAAAACCTGCACATGGATGTTAGTAGCAGTTTTATTCATAATTGTCAAAATTTGGAAGTAACCAAGATGTTCTTCGGTAGTTGAGTAAATAAATAAACTTTGGAAATCTAGGCAAAGGAATATTATTGAGCTCTAAAGGTAAAGCCTACCGTTAATGATTGCATTTAATAGGTATATTAATGTGTCTAAAGACATGAGTGTTACTTGCAAGTATAGAAATACTATTTACAAAGAAAGAAGTAATATTATATGATATCTAAAGAAAATAGAAAGTAAAAAAGGCAATTTAGTAGAGTTTTATAAAGATAACTGGAGAAATAAGGTGATTTCCATATATTTCTTGCCCCAAACACTTTGACTTCTTTGTATTATTCTGGAGCTCAGTTAGGAGAGAACATCTCTAACATGTTTGTATGATCTATCAAAATTACTATTGCAAGGGGAAATCCTGTATATCTTCAGATGCTAAACTAGCAGCCCTGTGGAATTTGAGGCTTGGTAAATTAGCACTGGAAAATACCTATACTCTCTTTAAGATTATTGTTGTGAAGGATAAACCTCCTTCACCTCAGATCCAAAAGTCTCATGTCTTCTTCCAGCATCCATGAAACTGGCAGGTTGACTTAATAGGTTGAAAATAAGGTAAATCTCTAATCTTTAGCAATTTTTGACATGGGAAGTCATGATCTGAGCAATTATTTGTGTGAGTTAATGCTCTGCAAGCCTCGAGAAATATTGTATTCAGATAAAGGCTTTGGAAGCTAGAAATTGGAGTTGTAACATTATAACATATTCACAAAGTCCAGACTCCAATTTAATTCGCAGAACTAAATAAACAAAGAGAAAATATAATCTGTTTTGTGGCTCAGGAAACCTTGACTCCTATGGAGCTGTAAACAGGGAAACACACCTCCACTAAGGAACAGAAACGTCCATGCTGAAACCATGCATGGATATAGTCCACAGGTGCTGGAATCTGGGAGATGAGATCATACCATAAAAACGAGTAAAACTCCTGGGGCAGAACAAGGGAAAAATCACTCTCAAGAGATATTTCCTCATTTCAGGAATATATTGGAATCTTAGAAACATAATCTCCCACTGAGAATGAGTTCAACAACAAACATGTAAAACTGCATAAAGAAGCAATTCACCATAAGAGAGAGAAGAGTAAACAAACACAAGTATTACAACTCCAAGGCTAAAAGATAATAATCTGAAAGATAATGGAAAATAAATATTTTAGATGATTAAAATCTTTTAAAAATTGAAAGAATAAGAACCCAAACAAAAACAACATACCCTACATATGCTGAATTAAAAAGGAGATATACTGAAATTCCAAACATAAAATCAGTCATTGATTAAAAAAAAACAAAACCTACATGTGATCCAATTAGAATACTGGCTACAGCATATGAAAAAAAATTGATAAACTGAGAAATCTGAAGAAATTATACCCAATGAAATATACAGGAAAAAATCAAAGGTACTTCAAAAATAGGGCAGAATAGAAAGGCCCAATATATATCTAATAATTCATTGGTTTACTCACTAATTTATTTGCATATTCATACATGTAAGTGTGTGTCTTTATTTATAGTTCTTATGAAACTCAGAGTTTAAAGAAGCATTATTTCCTTAAACAGGTACAAATGTGAAGGGTAGAGATAACATTGCAATTTAGAGATTTTGACACATTTGTACTTTTAAGGTAAAATAAAACCTCTTGAGTTAGATATTTTGAAAAAACACCATGGTCAATTTTATATGAATTTGACTTCTAAAACATTAAATTAAGGTGATTTTGTTTATGTGTGAAGGGCAATCACAAGGTTTGTGCTAAGAATGCACAGGAAGGCATGTGGTTACAAGTCATCTAAAAAAATCAGACAACTTGCTGGAACTAGGAGGAAATATTTAACCACCAAATCTAACAAGTAAAGATATGATAGAAATGGGAAACCAGTTAGTGTGTTCACAGTGGAGAGCACTGAGAACAGAGCACGCAGTCGTCAGAAGAACAGAGTCAGGATGGTGGTTTCTGGCGGATTGTGAACTGCAATAACATACCAGGGAAGTTTTTCCAAATGGTACTTTGCAAACTATTTCCTAGTGTATCTAGTATACCTAGTATTCCTACTAATATCACATATGTTATATATTTTTCAATGAATACATAGCACCTTATCATTTTAGATAGATAGATGGATAGATTAGATAGAGAGAGAGATAAAACATGATTTTTAAAAAGAAATTTATGAGTTATAATTGACTATATGTTGTCTAATAGATAGTGTTTAATAAATTTTTTATTCAATTTAAAACACTAAAGAAAGCTTTGTGTACCATGGAAATAATACAAGAAATTAAAAATATTAGATTAGAAGGAATCAAGATCCAGCAACAAGAGTATATATGGGTGTGTGCATATGTGCACATGTGTGTATACTTGTAAATATATATGGCAGAGAATAAAAAACACATGTAAAGACAATTATTTTGATAAAATGGGATATTTATATGTGTATTATATATATAGCTGTCAGAATTTACATACCCTTAGTTATACTGTTTGAGACTTTGGGACAGTATCATTCTGCTCATATTGATTAGCAAAAGGAAGTAATAAAATGAGCAAATAGAAAAACAGGTTTTGCCTGCCCTTTAGAAAGTTTGATCAATAAGCCTATATATTTACTTAATTTTGTCTATTAAGGAAAAACAACATATACTTAATATGATTTCCAATTTCCAGAAACTAGTTGCAACGTATGTAGCATTGGTTTCAAGATTTATGTGTTCCTGCAGAGCTGGTCATACTCTAGTTAGTCTACCTTAACCTTGCGTCTTTCCTTCTGTGCTATAGTAGTTGTAAGTGAAAAAAAAAAAATCTACTTCCAGGAAAATGTTGAAGTTGATTGGGCCTTAAGGAACATATACTTCAATTTTTTTGTTTCCATATAAAAGAACTGAGTATCTGAGGGTTTGAATTATTTTCCCAAGGGTATATATACCTAGTTAGAAGTTGAATTGGTTAGCTTCCAAAAAATCAGTAAAGCTGGAACAAAGTTCTTTATGCACAGCCTCAAGAAAATGTAATATTTATACCAGTGTGGAGAAAGAATATACTTAGCCCTTTGTATGCCTTAAATTTTAATCTTCTTATTTTTTTATAAATATTAAAAATATTTTATTATTTGGCTTACAAGTTGACATGGGTATAAAGGAACATTTAAGATGGTCTCTGTTGATTCCCAATGGAAAGGGCCATCCTTATTCTATAGCAGTGTTAAAAAAAATGGAGATCCTATAAGACCAATGCACACTGGGGGCTTTTCTACTATTCTCAGAACCAAGGATCAGATTTAAACATTCATATTTGAATCATCTGTTATCTTTTTTATTTTGATGTTCATCTAAAAATAACTTTACTCTTTCTTTTCATATTTATAGACCCTAATATAATCTAAATATGCCACACAACACACTAATGAAATAAGCACAGGGGTCAGATTTTGAGCTAGAAATATTCCATTATATCGAATTTGGTTCTGTTCTTAGATTTATTTTCACTTTCTATTTTGATGAAAAGTCCCCAGAGTTTATGAATAGATCATGAATTCCATAAAATTATAAATAGGATGTCAAATATACAGATAAAAGTGAAAAGTATGAGAATGGATGTACGTACATGATGCAGACCTAACTTGATAAAAAGACTGACTGGCTCTGAAATGATGGCCAAAGTTATGCTGTCAGCAGAAGATCCGGAAATACTGCTTTCTTTTGTTCATAAAGAATAGATGGCTTAAATTGTTAAGGAGTGGTCTCTGGCATAACTCAAAGGGAGCTATAAGTGGTGTAACTCACCCCTTAAATGGAGATATTACTCCATTTTTTTTACCTTTAATTTTTGTAGGATTTAAACGATAGCATATATAAAGTACATAACCATGTGCCTGTCATCTGGTAAACAACTATTCCTTGTTTATTCCCTCTCTTTATATGTTCAAATTCTTCTGCCAACCTTTACATACTGAAATACCACTACCTTTGTTTGACCTCTTTCCACAAAAGTTCTTAGTGCACCTGGTGGAGTGAATCACATCTTCCTCTACTGTTTACCTTGGGCCTAACCCTATTTGGTAGTATGTCTCTTTTCTTAATATTCAGGTTAATTTCATCTGTAATTCTCTCAAGAGTAGTGACTCCTAAATTTCCATATCTTATATAGAACTCAGTCTCGTGCACTAAATATACTCCATTTTCAATAAAAATACATTTGTTCACTGAGCTAAAATAATTCAATATTACAAAAAATTAAATCTACTGAGAAGTGTGTTATGTCATGTCTACATATTGTTGTATATCTGATTAGCTTGAATCAGGGCATGTTGCTCATTTCTCAGTACATCACTAAAATATATGTTTTTGTGTTGCTGAAACATTGTCATCCCTGAGAAAAAAATATTGTTAATAATTTGTGTATGTTTACATTGAATTTAGCCCTCAAGCCTGTATCTATATTATCAAAATATATTGCTCATTTTGATTACTCTGCATAATATTTGTGTCTATAGTAATTTCTTTCAAAGTATTAAAATTACTTTCACTAACCTAGCCAATATGTTCTTAATGAATTAAAATTTAGTAGTTGGCCAATTCTAGGAATAATCTTCAGTATGACGTACATATAAAGCTTCTAAGGGGCTAGCATAATATCGAAGAGGCTTAGGGGAGAATTATCCTCTTGATCATGTGCAGTAGTGGCTAGGACTGTATGTTTTAATGCTTATAAGAAAAGTCTTCTATTTGATTTATATTAAAAAAGTAAAGTTTCCACGTTTCACTTGTTATATTTTAAATTTAAATAAACTTTGTTACATCTGAAGTGAAAGGAGAAAAAAAAACAACTGATTTTATTTTAATCTTAGGTCGCTGACATTTGAAAATATAATTAATATCCAAAACTAAAAAGGAAAGAATACAATCTTTAAAGTTAAATCCTTAATGTCAAAATATTTGGCTTACAATACAGGAAAATATGAGGAAGGACTTTACTTAGTCTCAATATCTATTTACTTTAATGTATAATTTAGTATTTGTTTGCTGAAATGGAAGACATCTTCCTTCAATTATATCAGATTCTGCCTCCCTAAGTTTCCATATTTTCTGTTACTTCTGTATATATGTATATAGTTTAATGATGCCTGAAGTCTTTCAAAAGTAAACATTAGTTATTTTTTGTGGCAAATTTATTATAGAGTACAAACTTATCTCCTCAATAGCTGAAATGTAGATAATTTAAAATTAAATACTACAAATGACTGGGTCACCCTAGGTCATGAATCTGCCTTTTGCCTTAATCCTCCCAGCCCAAAACTTATTTGTTTGCAATGTGGAACAGATATTTGTTTACTTTTGTAGGACCAATTAGATCTGAACTGATATAAGTATCTTTCCAAATAAATAAGAACCCTTTTCATGAAATAATTCTATAATGCCTAAAATGAATATTTGGAGAACTTTTATAGCAACAAGTAAGGAAGTGTATGTATTCCTTCATATCTTTATTATTTACTCAAATCAAAATTTCCTCACCTAACTGATTTCAAAGGACATAAACAAATCCTTTAGTGCCTGTTACCAAAAAACCTTTATTTTCTCAACTTCTTTGACTTCCAAAGCTATGTTACACCTCTACGGTTCAGAAAAATCAAAAGAATAGCACTGATCAGAATTATCTACAAAGAGGACTATTTTACAGTAATGGATAGACAACATAGGGGATATTATCAACAATGACTTATACTCAGAAGCTTAAGACAAATTCCCAATACAAACTTTAAAGTCACTATAACACAAAGTTAGAAATAGAGAAAATTCACTAACATCGCATGCTCAGTTGCTTAATCTGTTCACTTTCATTTTATGTATCCTTCTAAAGTTTACTTTTTAAAATTTTATTTTTATGTTTTTGTCTGTCATTTATGCTGGTCTAATATTCCCCTCATTTCCAAATGATGATCATATCTAAATTTTTGAATATTTTAAACAAGCATTTTAAGGTATTAAACATGTATATGTATATGACTATATAACTTCTCTAATATTAAATTCTTATGAACATGAATATAAAATGTCCAATTTATGTCATTTTCACACAGGTACATATAAAGAAAGAATTATAAGAAAAATTGGTAAAATAATATTATACATGTTCACAATGTAAAACACATGGCTAATGCCTTAAATGCATTTATTTGTGTTTTTATGAAATTTAAAAAGAAGAAAATTGCTTTTTTACAATATCATATTTGGATCAAAAAAAAATGGCATGCAAAATTTAGAACCAGGGAACACTGTTCTTGTTGACTAAAGTCTTAAAGTGTTGTAAGAAACCCAAATTTAATTTCAGAGCAAGTCTATGTACAATTACTATAAATTGACAATTAATTATTAGATATAGGGTATCATTTACTAATAATTTTATATTGGACACAAATTTGTCCAACAAATTTTATTTGTTATAGAACATTACAGGTTATTTTTCATACTTGAGGTCTCTTCAATACATGTAATAAGAGCTATAAACCATTAATTTTACATTTGCATAGCAAAGCTATGGAGTATACCATCAAACTGTTCAACCATATATGTTGTGGATATATAGAGTACCAGTAATTTTTAAATGTAAATTTATTTTCCTGTGTGTTATAAATGATATATAATAAACACGTATGACTTTTATGATCAGAACATTTTCCTACAAATAGAATTTTAACATTTTGTAGAAAAAGTTTTTTGTGGTTTTTTTTTTAATTTTGTTTTTTAAGTCTGCTCTCTAATTCAATGTATCCCTGGAAAGGTCTGACTATCAGTACAGGGGTTTCAGTTCCTTGCTCCTGTTTTTATATTTTCTCAATAGTATATGGTCCATTTTAGCTTTTGTGTAGAGCATATATTATGTACGTGAAGTGGTTTTGTGTTCTATGCACAAAACCCCCCAACTTCCCGTCTAGTTCATTGAATAAGAAAATTAGTTTATAAGGATATTCTGGACAAAATGAAAGTGTTACAGATGTCCAAACTCTCTAGATCAAGAGTAAAATATTTGATTTTAATTCAAAATTATATCACTTTATAAATGTGATTGATATTATTGACTATGCTTGTTAATATGAAGCTCAAGTTTCATGTTATTTTCTATCAGTAAAAAAATAATAAACTCAATTTTGCATTAATATATCTTTATGTAATTGTCATGAAGGGTTGCTAACACCACATATGATATTTTTAAATTATTCTAATTAATCCATAACAGGAATATTTGGCCACTCATCATGCAAATTTAAATGCAAATTTTGTTAGAAATAACCCAAAACAAAATTTTTCATAATTTTCTTCCCCAGAATATAATAAACTGCCAAGTGTGTGAATCACCTAATTTGACTGAAACTTATTTAAGTGTACTTTTAGTTATTTTGAAAAGTTTTTTTTACATCATACCAACAGTAAATTTATTTCAATCTCTGTTATTTGTATTCTTATCTCTAGTGTTGAAGTGCATTTAGTCACAGCCTTTGGATAATACTCTCATAATGCTTTCTGTTTTCAGGGAAACATCTGTGTGTTACCATCTGCCTCCAACCACTCCTATAAAAATGTGAATTCTAGCAAGCTACCAAGAACTGACACACCAGATATACACAACCGAAGCTGGGTCTAGGTCTTCCATCTGTGTGGTACATGCCACTAAGGCAGTCATTTGACAAAGGTTATATAGGTTGGAATGATATGTGCAAGGTAAAATTAAATATATATATTTTATAAACATATGTAACTGATATTGACATATTTTCTTAATTTATCTTTTAATTATGTTGCTAAAGAAAGATGAATAAATCTTCATAGTATGTATAAAGATTTACCAAATAAGTAATATTGTTCTAATTTTAGCAACATAATTAGATTATCCAATTATTGAAGATAGTATGATATTTTTTAGAGGGATTAAGATATTCTTTATTTTTTTGGAAACTTTCCTATCAATATGATACAGCTTAAAGTGTTGGCTTCTCACTATGATCTTTTCAAATTTTACTCCAGCACAGTTCAGCTATGTAAGGACCCTATTCTATGACGCTTAATTCAGACACGCCGTTAGCTGTTGGGATGGCTTAATTTTGACTGTGATAACCTAAAGTCTATCAATTAATTATAATGCCTTTTTAATTATGAGAAGTTTCTGTTTTAAAGAAAATGTCAATGCATAAGAAGAAAGTGAGAGCTTTTTTGAGTTATACATGAGCAAGCCATGTTATACAGCTTAATTTCAAATATTTATTTGTCTTATTCATTTAAGAAATGTTCAATCAACATTTTTTCTTAATTTTAATGTATAAATGATTAAAATGTTTAAATAACATTGGATGCCTTATTTTTAAACCTTTATAAGGATAGGACTGTTTCTCACCTTTTGATAAAACTTTATAATTCTAAAGTAATCTTAAAATGGGAGAAACTAGATTTAATATCTGTATATACTTTTTCTGGGCCAGTAACTCATGAAATAATTATGTTTTCTCTGGCAATCTGCATCAACATAAAAATCTTAGTTTGGATCCATTTCTTTAATTCAACTATATTGAGGTAGAACAAATGCGTATTCTCATATTATTACCACAATGATCAAGACAGAATATTTGTATCAACAAAAAATGTTTCCTCATGATAATTTGCTGTCAGTCAATTGCCCACTTCCACCAAACTCTGGCCCCAGCCAACAAAAAAATATTTTCTGGTAGTATAAATTAGTTTTACCTATTCCAGAATTTCATTTAAAAAATGTGTTTGGTTTTGGAGTCTGTTTTGTTTTGTTTTGCTTTGCTTTTTGTCCTGGCATTTTAAAATGTGTTTAGGATGAATTTTTAGATATCTTGTGTGTATTATGAATGTATTTTAAATGTGCATTTTTGGGGCACCAATAATTTGCCTCTAAAAAGTGTTGAGGATTGCCTTTGTATGAAACAAGGTGATTTTTTTATTCATTCATTTTTGGTGAGTATTTTTTCAACCTTTTTGTTATTATCAACAAAATTTTTGTGAATTTCACCTGTGTACAGATCTCTGTGTAGATTCATGCTTTCATTTCTTTTGGGAAACTACCTTGGAGTAAAATGTTTGGGTTATCTAATATTTGATATTATTTTTTAAAAAGTTCTAAACTGTTTCAAAAGTATATACCGTTTTCTATCCAACTAGCAACGTATGAGTGTTCAAGTTGTTCCTGAAACTCACCAACACCTGGTATTCTTAATCTTTTTAATTTTAGCAGTTTTAGAGGGTCTATAGGGGAACTTCTGTGGTTCTAATTTTCATTTTCCTTCTGACCAAATAGTTTAGGCATGCACATGGTTATAGGAAATGCAAGACACATGTTTTCATTTGGGGAGTGTCCATTCACATCTTTGCTCCTTTTAAATATGTATTTATTTAATCTAGTTTTAAAACTTTTTTAATGACTTCTAAATTGCAAATCTTTTTCTTTTGCATTCTGGATGTTAGTTAGTCCTTTGTACTGTGTATAGTTTTGCCCAATCAGTGACTTGCATTTTTATTTTCTTATCAATGTCTGGCAAAGAGCAAAGTTTTTTGTTTTAATTTTTAAAGTCTAATCTATGGTTGCAAAGTGGAGGAAAAAGTGAAGTCCATGCAAAGTGAAATAAAGCAAAATATATAGGGAACCAACAGCGAAGGGAAGGAAACCAGACTCAAATCAACAATTTGAAGCAGAAAGAAGAAATAAATATTCAATCAGAACAGGATGAAGAAACAAGAAGTCAAAAAAAATGAGGAGAGGCTGAGGAACCTCTGGGGCAACTTTAAACTCTCCAACATCCGAAACATAGGGATGCCAGAAGAAGAGAAAGAGCAAGACATTGAAAACTTATTTGAAGAAATAATGATGGAGAACTTCCCCAATCTGCCAAAGGAAATAGACTTCGAGGAAGTCCATGAAGCTCAGAGAGTCCCAAAGAATTTGGACTCAAGGAAGCACACACCAAGGCACATCACCATTACATTATCCAAGAGTAAAGATAAGGAGAGAATCTTAAAAGCAACAAGAGAAAGGGAGAGTTACCTATAAAGGAGTTTCCATAAGACTATCAGCTGATTTCTTAAGGAAAACTTAGAGGCAAAAAGGGACTGGAAAGAAGTATTCAAAGTCATGAAAGACAAGGATCTATATCCAAGATTACTCTATCTGGCCAAGCTATCATTTAGAATGGAAGGGCAGATAAAGTGCTTCCCAGATAAAGTAAAGTTAAAGAAGTTCATCATCACCAAGCCCTTATTAAATGAAGTATTAAAAAGACTAATCTAAGAAAAAGAAGATGATAAAAAAAAGAACAGTAAAATGACAACAAACTCACAACTATCAACAACTGAACCTAAAGAAACAAATACAAAAACAAACTAAGCAAACAACTAGAACAGGAACAGAATCACAGAAATGGAGATCACATGGAGGGTTATCAGTGGGGAGGGGGAGGGGGAGAATGGGGGAAAAGGTATAGGGAATAAGAAACATAAATGGTAGTTACAAAATAGACAGGGGGAGGTTAAGAATAATATAGGAAATGGAGATGTCAAAGAACTTATATGTATGACCCATGGACATGAACTAAGTGGGGGAATGCTGGTGGGAGGGAGGTGCAGGGCAGAGAGGAATAAAGGGGAGGAAAAAAATGGGACAACTGTAACAGCATAATCAATAAAATATATTTAAAAATAAAGTCCAATCTATTATTTATTTTATAGTCAGTTTTCTTTTGTTATATGCCAAAGAAATTTTTACCAACCTGAAGTACAGAAAGATTTCTCTTTAGCTATATTCCTTATATTTTATAGTTTGAGTTTTTAAATTTAGGTGTATGTTATATTTTGAATTAATTTTTGTCAATGGTGAGAAATAAGGGTTGAAGTGTTTAGCTTATCTTCCAATAGTATATGCATTTTGACTAACATCATTTGTTAAAAAACTCTTTTTCTATTTAATTTAACCTTACATCTTCATTAAAAATCAATTAAACTTGTACATGTTATCCTATTTATAGGATCTCCATTTTGTTTTATTAGTATACAAGTCTATCCTAACATCAATTTCACATTATCTTTATTCCAGTGTTTTTATAGTAACAATTGAGAAAGTAAATCCTTTATATATTTTATTTTCAAAAATTTTTGCTTCCTATAAATCCTTTGAATTTCCATGTGTATTTTAGAGTAATTTCTATTACTGGGGAAATAAAAAAAAATTCTTTTAAGAACGTAATTGGAATTGCATTGAGTTGCATGGGTAAATTTAGTGATAATTGACATGTAAACAATATTGATTTTTCGAATCCATGAGTACTTTGTTTTCAGAATATATCTTCCTAAAATATTGTCAATTTACCTTAAACAATTCATATTTTTGATGTTATTGTAAATGGCATTATCTTTTTAAATTTATGTTCCATTATTTATTACTAGTATATAGAAATAAAATTGATTTTTATATTGGCATAATGTCTGTGTCTTTTCTATATTTTTTTAAAATTATAGTACTTTTACTTAGGTCCCTTCAATTTTACCTACACTATCACAACTTATGCAAAAACACTATTTTTGCTTTATCATACAATATTTATATGTTTTTTATTAACCCCTCAGTTCAAAATATTGCTTCATTTCAAATTACTTGGGGATTTTCCAGACAAACTTCTATTCTTAATTTGTAATATAATTTTGCTGTGGGCAAAGGAGCCCTCTATGTATTGCAATCCTACAATGTTCTTGGAAGAAACTGAGTAACTGGGGTGGACTGGTGCAAATTTATTTAGTTAGTATTAGACAAATGATACAAGATTAGCTAATTTGCCTGTAATTCATACTAGTTTGCATTTTTCATCATCCAAATAATGTGAAATATTTTACATTAAAGTTTTTTTTTTCTGTATGAAAATTTAAAGCTTTGATAATCAAGTGATACTAACTCAGCAAAAAAGATATGTAACCCAAATTTCTTACTTCTGCTTTTAGGCAAAATGGCAGAAATGGTACTGGACTTACCATCTCTTATAGAAAACTTAGAAAATATATAAAACAACTGTTTTCAGGTATTGGACAATTGGAGATGCCAAAGAGACAGGTATCTGAGTTTAGGGAGCTCAGCAGCTGGACCTTGCAAAGCAGACTGCTGAAAAGGAGAGAAAGCAAGCTAGATAAAGAAAGAACACCAGAATAAAACTCAGAGCAGGGATACTCTCAAGTCTTGGAGTACATACTTAGGGGTACACGAATAGGGTAACAAGTCATAAGACCTAGCAAGGAACAGATTCAAGGGCAAGAACAATTCAGGTGATTTAAGATTAAATGCTCCTTAAATTCAAGCAGGGTATTAAGATGTCCAACTTTCAATCATCCAGATAACAGAAAATTAGTTGAACACCTACAATATTAAGTAGAAAGCCCAGGAGGGCCATAGCTTATGCAGTAAGGCTTAATTAACCCTACAGTAAAGACTACATTATGCTACTCTAACAAAATTTGAAAGTATCAAACTGATCCTCACGTAGCTTAACTGCCTCCTAAAGATGTCATTTTAAGGAACACTACTTCTAAAAGCATTAGATCAAAAGTCCACATCGGCCCGCAGATGGATCTTAATTGTAATAGTGCTGAACAAATCAAACATAAGCAACATAAGTTTAATAACATCATACAATAGCATATTTTTATAAGAATATATAGAAACAAACAACAAAAAATGTAATCTAGAAATACTATAGCAGACGGGAATTGGATAGGGAGAAGCACGAAGTATGTGAATGAAAGGAAGTTTATATGAAATAAGAGAAAGTCTTTCTTTTGATCAAGGATGATACTGTGACTCTAAAATTAGAAAAGAGTATTTTTAACCCATCCCTCCCCAAATGATGTTAAAAAATAAACGGCTTAACAATACCGTATTTTCAAGGGTGTCTATTAGCTAAGGTTCATAAAACCAAAATAAAACATGTTGTAAAAGTGTTTAATTTATTTAATGTAAAATATCAATGTATGTAACTTCTGTTGCACATTGACTTGTTTTTAATTTACCTGAATCATCTGTAGTCACTTCAGTTTGTCATGCTTTTATTGGAGCTTAGTGGCTGACACATTGCTCAGATGACTTTTTTTTTCTCATGAGAGGTCACAAGTAAAAACTCTTTGGTCTTGACAGAGAAGAAAGAAGACAAGTATAAAAGAGTAAATGAAAAACTAAAGAAAGGAAAAATGAAAGATATAGGAGGCAGACGTAGGAGAGAAGAAACAGCAGAAACATCATCAAGAAGCTGGGTATTGTATAGCTCCACCCCTTTCAGAGTTCTCTTCTTCCATTTCTCCTTATCCCTTTTCTTTCTGTAAAAGAAGAATTTGTTTTACTAATCATATCCCCCCTGCATATAAAACCTTACTTTGCTTCCACTAAAGGAAATTTTATAGAGAAGTTTTAATTCAGCTGATGATGAAAAACGGAAAGCAGGTAGCTCAAGAGAAGCTTGAGCTGAACTGCTTTAACTCCAGTGCCAGGGGCTTATCTTCTGTCACTCCACACGTTTCCATGAGCAGCAACACAACTGATGTTAGGAAGTTCAAAGGTCGAAGTTTTCACATACACCACCTGGAAAATTTATAATAAAAAAAGTTCTTCACTGTAAGTAAAATTGAGAACAGTGAATAACGTATCGGCAGAGAAGATCATTAAAAGAAACATTATAGGAAAAGAGAAACAAATAGTTTAAATCTGTCTGGTGCCAAGCTCAACAAACATTATTGGGCTTAGAAGAATAAAAGAATAGAAAATGCAATTTTTACCAAGACAGGTATGTCTGATGCTTTCTGTTTAGCTTTTTCTCCCTTCTTTTTATTTTATTATAATATTTAATGTTTATCTTTACTGAAAAACAAAAATGTAATAACACATTGTACAAAAAAGCAAACCATGGCAGGTAAGGAAACTGATAAGCCTAGGGGAAGGTGGTGAGGGCAAGAAGCTGACAATCACAAACCAAAAAGGCCCACGGTCTGATTTAATCAGAGTTTAATCATAGATATAGGAGTGTTTTGGTATATATCTCTGTATATCTGCCACTCTATAAATCTGGGTGATTGATATATAACAAGTATATATGTGTATATATAACATAAATATATGACACATGTATGTAACATATAATTTTTATAACATGTAGATATATTATCATTCACTTTTTAGTAATACCTGCAGTTTCTTTTTCTTTCTCACGCTACTTTAAATAAATGGCCCCTCCCTCAGCTGCCTTCACTGTGAGTTCTGCACTAATCCCCATTGATAATTGCTTGTGTTAAGCACAATGTTTTTACAGCTGCAAGCAGACTTTTTAAATAGGAAAGGTGCATTGAAGCCATCCTCAGCAATTAATAAATACAATACTGACAATATTTGCACTTGTGCCTTTTTTTAGTCTGAGCATACCAAAGCACTTTACAAATAAACATGTGTTATTAACCTAATTTTTTACAGATGGAGGAAAACCCACTAGATTTAGGTTAAGGTCACATGAGTGACTTTGTTGAAGATTGCTCAGCAAATCAGATGCATGACCTTGAATGAAATCCAGGACTCCAATAGGGCCTCTAGGCCTCTACTTTGCTTTGTAAAAATCTACCCCCTATTAACATTTAAAGTTTAAATGAGTTCCATTTAATAAACTTTGCACATCGCCGTACTTATAATAACATTTTCCATAAAAACCAACATGTCAATTCTGATTTCCAATATTTTTTTCCATGTAAAAGCAAACATTGACTTTTAGAAAGATTTTTGCAGAGAAAGAAAACCTCGGATTAACCACTCAGACATTGAGTGATATGTATTCTCAGAGGTCCTGTCAGTGGAACCCAGTGAAGCAAAGGGGAAGCAGGTTGGTGGACACAAGGACAGTGATCAGAGTGCATTGGGGGACTTCCAGAGGATGAAGAGTAAGAAAGACTAAGAGGAGTCAAAGGAGATGTGTTTAATAAACGTGTTCCTACCTAGTCACCAAAGTTCATGAGGTGGTTTTTGTTTGTCAATATTGAGAGATTAGATATTGATAATATTATGTCTAAGTTTACACTCAAAGCTCAACAGATAACTTGTCCACTAGTTAATAAAGTATGCCCTACTTTCAGCTAGTTTGTAAACTCTACAGAAACATGGGTTTTGTGCAAAGATGCTCAACATCACTAATCATCAGAGAAATGCAAATTAAAACCACAATGAGTTACCATCTTACACCTGTTAGAATGGCTATTATTATTATCAATAAATCAACAAATGACAAATGGTGGCAAGGATGTGGAGTGAAAGGAATTCTTTTGTATTGTAGGCGGGACTGCAGACTGGCACAGCCACTGTGCAGAGCAGTATTAAGATACCTCAAAAAATTAAAAATGGAGCTGGCTTTTGACCCAGCGATCCCACTTCTAGGAATATATCCAAAAAAACCCGAAACACTAAATCAAAAGAACATAAGCACCCCTAGGTTCATAAGTGTAAGGCAGGGAGTGGAGAAATTAATTGTTCATTGGTATTCCTGAATAATAGAATGGGGCAAATAAAATAAATGAAGTAAACAAATTAAAAGTGAAAAATCAACTTAAAAGTACCTAATGATATTCTAGAAGAAATCATTTGGAGTATTAATGCACATTTTGGTTGCATTAGAAGAGTAAAGAAACATTTACTGAATAAAAACACCTGTAAAGACACAAACTTCAGACAAGATAAAAACCTCCTCTATAAATTTAAATGAAGACTATCTATTACCATGTTAACACATACACAGCATTGATAAAATGTCCATCACAAATTATTTTTATACCCAACTAAGTTTTCATATGCAAAAGTCACAGAGAAAGAGCATTAGATAAGATTTCACAAAACATTTGACATATTTATTTTTCAAAAAATGTTTGAAGGTGTATTCTAAGTGACAAAGAAACACTCGAATATTAATGGACAGAACAGTGAATACAATTTTATAATCAGATTGTAAGGCCTGATTACAAATTAAATATATAAAAAGTAAAATAATTTCTGGTCATTTTATTATTAGCAATACAAATGTAAGCTTTTTTGAAAGAAGAAGGTATGTACAAAAGTGAACTCTAACTTAAAGACCAGTTAATATCAACAATTACTGAAAAGTGAACAGAACTGAGAGACACCTAGGAAAGACCTTATCTAAGTTCTTTAAAGTTATGCCCAAAGATGCTATTCAATCTTTTTTCTAACAATTAGGAGAAGCATCTAAATGATAAGATGCCTAGAGTAAAAAATGAGAACACAAAATATATATTTCATACAATGCTTCTATGAAGGTCAGAGATGTTAAAATTTTGAACAGGATGATAAATCATAACCAAATTAAAATAAAAGCATTAAATATATATCTCATTTAACCACTCTATGAGAGTCAGAAATATAAGATTTTCAAACAAAATGATAAAAATAATCAAAGAATCTTGTAAAAATAAATTAAATGGGTTAATTTCCTACTAAGAAATGTTTCCTGAGTTTTAAAATGTATAGTATAGCTTAGATGTAGAAATACTTAGAGCTCAAGGAAAGGAGATAAGAAATATTAAAAGCATGGCTGAATACAGCCATGTCTAAGTAATTAAAAAAAACCCCAAAATCCATATAATGTTACATAAAATGGAACTTAAGATAATGAAGATTTTACCTTGAATCGAGGGGTACAACTCATAATCAAAATATAACTGTAATGAAAAATTTCAGAGTTAGATTAATAACTTATTCAATGTAAAAACTTTTAGGAATTGCAAATGTAAACAGACAGAAATAAAAAGCAATATCACATTTTTATGATCTGTATCTTTCTCAGATTAACTTGGCAAACTACAAAGATAAAATATATTTAATGATATAAATGATGTAGTTGACTTATTGAAGGAATAATACGCTTTGCATTTTTTGTAACTTCTTTATATTTTTCATACCAATGGAATATTTACCCTTAAAAATATTTATTCAAAACAATCTCAATCAAATTTATGGGCCAAAATGTCTACGCATAACATGAATAAGCACACAATCACAGAGGCAAGGATGCAACAAAAAGCACCCTTGAATCCAGTATTTTATTATATGTGTTAAATACAGTGCTATAGATTGTTCATTGAACTGTATCTGTTTGTCTAAATTATTTCTGTCTAATGTTCATTCTTGCAATTGTAAAATATTAACTTATATTTTCTATTTGATTGTTACTATTAAAAAGTAAAAGTCATTAAAATTGTTTTTTAAAGCAGTTATATTTGAATGATATTATACATTTTTAGTATTAAATCTCTCTGATTCCTTTCTTTAGTTCTGTTTCCTTTGCTAATATTTCACTTTCTTATCTGATTATTCAGTTCAATTAAAATTGCTTATAAGAAGATAGCACTACAATCACTTTATTATATACCAAAATGTCATTTGACATACTTTAACATTCATTTATGAAAAATTGCCATAAATGACTGGTAGAACGTTATTTTATTATCTAAAGCTAAAATTATATTTACATTAAAATATGAATGGATGGTGTCCAATACTGAGTTATAAATCATCATAACAAAAGGCTTGTCTAATACTTCTGCAGAAATTTTTGAGCCTGCACACACATCACAGACACAAACATATACACACATACACTTCAATACACTTATAATTAAGTAAAGTTAATCAGTGGTCTTTATGGAATATACCATAGCCTTTAACATAAGGAAATTTTAGAATTTTTTCTTTTATTTCTTCAATGAAGACATATTACTTATGTAATTGAAAAGCAATGACATTGTGCTTCTCTCTAAGCAGTTTGATCATGTGCGCTTATCCTCTTTCTCTAATCTGTGTTTTCTAATTTCTCTACAATTAATATTTATTGATAATAAAGAATAATGTTTTTCAAAAGCATTTAACGAGAATAAATTATGAGGGACACTTGAAATCTCAGAGTGGGAGAAAATGTCTTATGACATAAATTCTAAAAATTGTTAAAAAGATAATAAAATTAAGCTTTTTATTGGGCAAATTTCAAATGTACCTAAAAGATAAATTAAAAAGGAACCACTGTGTAACATTTCAGTGTTACACTAATTTGTGACATTAGTATATATCTATGCACTAACACCATTTTCCTTTTCTTTTCCCTTTCAAATTGAAGATCTGTAACTTACCTAAGGAAACTTTTGTGTGTATTCCTAGAAATACATTTCATTAACATAAATTCAGTATTATTTTTAAACATACCAAATTTACCAAAGATATCTTAGTTTCATCTAAATGACTATAATTTTAGATTTTTATCCCTTTTTAAAAAATGTTTTTGCTTAACTTCTCAAGTAAGACAACTTTGCTTCAATTTACTAACAGTAAACTGTTAAAAAATATACCAGTTTCCATCCCTTTCAGTTTTTTTTGTATCTCCTTTTTATACTTAAGTATAATTAAGATGTTGAAAAATGCAAAACTTAAGTATACAATTTGAGTTTTGATAAATGAATATACTCATATAACTCATATCCATAGTAAGGTATAAAAATTCTTCACCTCAAAAAGTTCATGCCCCTTCACAGTAAATCCTACAACAGGTAGGTAGGCACTTTTCCATTTTCTGTTACCCTACATTTTTCCTGTTCTGGAATTTTATGTTAATTGTATCAGAAGGTAAATACCCTTTATATAAACATAGCATGAGTTTGCAATTCAACCTTTTGTTGCCTATAATGGGTGTTCACTCCTTTTAATTGTTAAAGTGTTCAATTGTATGGCTATTTCACATTCTACTTATCTAGTCACCTTTATATAATAAACTATTTCCTTTTTCTTTGCCCATTATGAAGAAAGCTTTTATGCATATGATTTTAGAAGTCATTTGTAAATGTGTTTTTATTTCACTTGGATAAATATGTGAATGAAACTGCTAACGCATAAGAAAAATGTACGGTTATTAAAGTCATCAAATGATTTTTACAAACTGGGTTCTATAATTATTATACCATCACCAGGAATGTGAGAACGTTTGGTATACATTTTGTGATTCAGTGTTTTTAATCATAGCTATTCTAGGATGCGTCGCTGCCATTAAAATTTGCATTTCCTCTGATAAGTGGTGTTGAGCGCTTTTCCCCATGCTCCTTGGCCAGCTGTATTTTCCTTTTAGAAGGATCTGCTTGAATCTGTTGATTATTTTAAATATTTTATATTATATGTAAATACATTTAAGTATATTTACATGTTCAAGAATATACATATTTTATATATTTAGAGTATAGTGTTTAAAATATAATTTTTGTATTGTTATAGCTCACTATAATGTTTAACTTTAATAACGACTAGTACAACAATGGAAGAAAAATAAATAACATAAAGATTAGAATGGAAATAAAACTTTATTATAGGAACTGTATTGTATAAATATTGTAGATACAAGCACTAAAAGATATAGGAAAAAAGCATTAGAATAGTAACTTTCACAAGTACTTTTAGCAATGCCAAAGGACAGTAGATCAATATCCAAATGTAATTTGCAATTTGGAATACTGGCAATGAAAGAATTACAATAGCATCAAAATAAAATACTAAAAATATGCTTAGTGATACTTAGGGCAAGGCACTACAAAGCATGACAAAGAGAACTTAAAGAAAATATATTTAAAAAAATTAGATGTAGTGTTAATGGATTGAAGGATTTAATATCCTTAATTGTAACTCTGACCAAGCCAATCTGTGACTGCAATTAACACCCTGCTTTCTAATAAATAATTAACAGTCTCATTTAAAAAAAATTTATACAAGTCACATAACATAAAATAACCAAAATTACCTTGGAAAAGAACAAGGCTGGACTAATGCATTCATGTAATTCAACGTGGAATAAAGATTACTTGACCAAATGGCACTGAACAGCCATATGGATGTCTTTATGGCACACTAGTTGGGTCTTGGGTTTTTGTTATTGTTGATTTTTAATCCCTTCCAGCAATCTTTACCTTTTAGTTGAACTAGTTCACCCATTACATGTATTCTAATTGTTGATATTGTTGGGTCTGAGTATATCATTTTATAATATGTTGTATAGTTGTCTTTTACTTTAGTTTATCTATTCCTCCTTTGCTCAGTTTTTTTGTTTGTTTGTGTTTTTTTTTTGTTATTTGAATTTCAGCAAGATCCAAGATTGTGGTAAAGTAGGTGGATGTTACACTCACCATCTTCCAGGACTAAAAAGAAATTACAACTAACATATAGAATAATCAACCTAAATAACCAACCAAAAAGTAGCTAAACAGAAGCTTAATAGCTAAGGATTTACAAAAGAAGCTGCATGAGCACTGGTAGAAAGGGTGATGGTGCAAATAGTGTTGGCCTTACTGCCACAGATGGCAACTAAGATTTTGGAAGGATATCTTCGCTGCAAAGGCTCCCCCTGATGAGCATGGGGTCTCAGCCCTTACGTTGGGCTTCCCAGCCCAAAGCACCAGAGACAGGAAGAGGTGCCAACAAAACATCTGACTGTGAAAATTAGTAGGGATTCTCTGCCAGGGAAAGACAGGAGTCTGTCAGAGAACCAGATGCCCTGTTAAAGGGCCAATGCCCCAAATCTCATTTCCAACCATTCACCCTGTGTTCCAGTGGAAGGTGAGTGGGGCACACTAGAATCTTGCAAAAAGAGACTGGAGTTTGTGGCAATGGGGAGAAAGTGGTAGTAACAGCTACCAGGAGCCCTGCACTGAATCCCCCTCCTGCACCACAGATGCCATTTTTCTTGGGTTGAGCACTCTCCTCCTTATGGCATCAGTCTTAGGCAATTTACCCATAATCTGGACTACTTAACAGTTCACCTGTGGAGCTCACACCCTATTGCAGAGTAAGCTGCCTGGACTGAAGTGTAGGATTCTGAGCAGACACAGGGTATGTCAGTGGCTCAGTGGTGTGGCTTTGGGGTGGTGGACCATTCCCACAACTTTCCCATGATGGACTGGCAATCCCCCTCATGGGAAATTTGCTATCCTGACCTCCAGGCTCCCAAGATCTGACCCTAGACTCCTGGTAGCCACACCCTGTTGAGATCTGGGAAAAATCAGGGCCATACTGAGTTATGTTGCTCTACTGTACAGGGCACCCCATCTACCATCCCCCAAACCTGACCAGCACCTTCCCCTCACAATAGAACCATTAGCCCCACCTGCCCTATTGCCCACAACCCAACCCGGCTGATCTCAGATTCCTGGCACAATCTTGGACAGACTGAGTTGTATACTCTAGGATGGGGGCCATTTTTCCTTTGCGTGTCCAACCAATGCAGAAAACTCCTTTCACATGGCCAAGTCATGGTCTGTTTGAGCTTGCAAACTCTGCTGGTCTCACTTTGATGGCTTTCTGAGACCTCATCCACCAAAAATGTCTGCAGGCACCTGGCAGGTGGCAGTTAGACCTAGATTTGGTATACCCTGATATTGCTGCAGAGTGGCTTCAGACACAGCACTGACACTGAATTTGAATCTGCGACAATCTGGTGAACACTACTCATACCAACCTGGTGACTCACTGAGAATATACTTCTTACAACTTGAGTACTACCATAGGTTCTTCCACTGAATGAGTATAACAGGTGGCCCACAGGAGAGACAGGTGGAGGCAGATCTAAGGGTGCTTTTGGACTTTTACTGACCTGTCCCAGGTCCAGTGCTTGTAATAGAGAGTTTTGGTGCACAGCTTGGTCCTTCGCACACATACTCAGGCCCAGCAGAGGCAGCCACATGCTGTGGATCATTTTGTACCTCCAAAAAGGTTGCCCAGGTCCAGTAACAGGCCACATCTGAAAATGCCCTACACCAGAGTTCCTCCCACAGGCCCAGAACCAACACACCCAATGGCAAACTTCAGACAACATCAGAGCAAGGTACAATAGGATTTATAAGCAGCATATACAAAGGGAGATCTCAAAAGGCAGGCACAAACCTTGCTGAGGCAAATTCTACTTCTTTTGTCAGTGCCTGTACAGCAGCCCACATACTGTGGTCAGGATTGTGCCTCACAGTCAGACAATATGAAGGTCAGGCCCATGCACAAACAGACCAATGGCAATCAAGGCTCAATTACAATAGGAGGAGCCCACATAACCCACATAAAAGACATTTCTGGAGCACCCAGCCCAAATGATCAAGGAGACTGAGTCATTGGGTCCCACAAGGCACCTACCACATAAGGTCACCTAAAAAGACTGGGAGTTATAGCAGATCTATCTCATACATAGAAACAAACAAAAATAGGTAGCCAAAATGTGGAGGCAAAGAAATAGGCCCCAAATGCAAAAACAGAACTCTCCAGAAAATGAGCTAAATAAAATGGAGGCAAACAATTTATCAGATACTGAGTTCCAAGTATCTCATAAGGTTATAAGAATGTTCAAGGAACTGAGTGAAAACTTCAACAACAAAATAGCAAGCATTAAAAAAGGACTTAGAAACAATAAAAAAGAACCAGTCAGAAGTGAAAAATATACTAGAGGAAATAAACAGTACGTTAGAAGATCATGGAAAAGGAAATGGAAAATGAAAGCTGTGAAATCAATACTTATATCTCACAAAATATACTTTAAAACAAAGGTTATAGTAAGAGACCAAAAAGGACACTATGTAGTAAGAGAGCAATCCAACAAGAAGATATAACCTTTGTAAACATTTATGCATCCAACATAGGAGCACCTAAATATATAAAGTGAACCCTGATTGACATAAAGGCAGAGACCGACAGTAATACAGTCATAGCAGGAGATTTTATACCCCATTGACAGCAATGAACAGATCTTCCAGACAGAAAATCGATAAGAACACAGCAGCCTTAAATGACATACTAGATCAGATGGATTTCTGTTACATTCCAACCCAAAGCAATAGAATATACATTTTTTCCAAGTGCATATGGATTTTTTTTCTAGAATAGATCACATGTTAGGACCCAAAACAAAAATAAAATTTTAAAAGGTTGAAATTATATCATGCACCTTCTCTGACCATTACAGTATGATACTAGAAATCAATCACAAGAAAGAAAGAAAAAAGAAAAACCCTGAAAAACACAAAGACATGGAGACTAAATTAATGTTACTAAACACTGAATGGTTTAACAATGAGATAGAAGTCAAAACATCTACAAAATAATGAAAATGAACTTCAAGGTTGAAGTCAAAAGACATATAGAAATTAATGGAAATGAACACACAACAACCCAAAATCTATGGAACATAGCATAAATAGACTTAACAGGAAAATTTAGAACATTACAGGCCTACACTGAAAAAAAATTGTAAATAAACAATTTAACTTTATACTTAAAGGAACTCAAAAAAGAATAGCAAACAAAACCTAAAGTGAGTAGAAGAAAGTAAATAATAAAGATCAGAGTAAAAATAAATGAAATAGAGTCTAAAAAACAATACAAAAGATCAGTGAAACCAAGAGCTGTGTTTTTGAAAAGATAAACTAGATTGACAAGTGTAAAGCCAGACTCATCAAGAAAATAAGAGAAAAAAATCCAAATACATAAAATCAGAAATGAAAAAGAAGTAACAACTGATTTTACAGAAAAAAGAAAGTTTGGGAGAAAACATTATGAACAACTATATGCCAGCAAACTGGACAACCTGGACAAGATGGATAAAGTCCTAGAAACATACACTCTCCCAAAACTGAATCAGGAAGAATCTGAAAATCTGAATAGAGTGCACAGTAGGGTAAAGATAGTCTATTCAATAAATGGTTCTGGGAATATTGGACAGATAGGTGCAAAAAATGAAATTAAACTGCCTTCTTACACCACGCACAAGAATAAACTCAACATAGGTTAAAAAATTACATATATAAGACAAAAGAATAAAAATCTTAGAAAAGAAAACTTAAGCAGTAAAATCTTGGACCTTTTTTGCAGCAATATTTTTTTCTGATATGTCTCCTTGGGCAAGGAAAACAAAAGAAAAACTAAACAATTGGGACTACATCGAATTAAAGTTTTTTCACAGAAAGGAAACCATCAGCAAAAGGAAAAGACAACCAACCAAATGAGAGAACATATTCACCAGTGATATATCTGATAAGGGGTTAATATCCAAAATTTATAAAGAACTGAAAAACTCAACACCAAAGAAAACAAACAATCCAATTAAAAATAAGTAAAGGATCAGAATAGGCATTTCTCCAAAGAGGACATGCTGATGGTTGACAGGCATATGAAAAGATGCTGAATGTCACTAATCATTAGAGAATTGCATATTAAAACCACAATGAGATATCAACCCACACCTGTCATAATGATTGTCATCAATAAATCAACAAACAGCAAGTACTGTCAGGAAACTGGAGAAAAAGGAACCCTCATATATTGTTGGTCATTATGCCAATTGGTCCAGCCACCGCAGATAGCAATATGGAGCTACCTCAAAACACTAAAAATAGAACTGTCTTATGATCAGTGACTTCACTTCTGGGAATATATCCAAAGAAACCCAGAACACTGATTCCAAAGAATATATGTACCCTGTGTTCAATGCAGTGTTATTTACTATAAGCTAGATTTGGAAGCAGTACAAGTACCCATCAGTAGATAAATGGATAAAAAAGCTATCTCGTATTTACATAATGAAATACTACTCAGCTTTTTTTTTTTTTTAAAAAAGAAGGAAACCTTACCTATTGAAAAAGCATGGATGGAACTGGAGTAAGTAAATAATTCAGTCAGAGTAAGACAAAGGCTGTATGATTTCACTTATGTGTGGAAAAAAGACTCATAGATACAGAGAACAAACTGATAGCTGTCAAACATAAAAGGTATTATGTGTGTGGGAGGAAAAAGGAGCAAAAAAAGAAAAACCTCATGGACATAGACAACAGTATGGTGATTACCAGGAGGAGAGGGGGATGTGGAGAGGGGGAAGGGAGTAAAGGGATAATAAATGGTGATGGAAGGAGACTTGACTTTGGGTGGTGACACATAATACAATATACAGATGA
Source organism: Mormoops blainvillei (assembly GCA_004026545.1). Taxonomy (NCBI): domain Eukaryota; kingdom Metazoa; phylum Chordata; class Mammalia; order Chiroptera; family Mormoopidae; genus Mormoops; species Mormoops blainvillei. The sequence continues at coordinate 51,581 of PVJD01007468.1, forward strand.
TACGTTACATAATTGTACACATGAAACCTATATAACTTTATTAACCAATGTCACTGCAACAAGTTCACTAAAAATTAAAAAAAGAAAAATTTTTTAAATTCAAAAGGAGGCATTTTTTGGTATATTTTATAGATTATGCTAGTATAATTGTCTCATTTTTTTTCTCCCACTTATCCCCTCCGCCCTGCACCCCATCCCATCATCCCCATGTCAACATTTTGCCACCACCACATTCCCCAGCTCCACCCTCCTCATCTCCCACCCTCAGTCCTTCCCCCATTTGGCTTTGTTGATGGGTCAAAAGGAGGCGTTTTTACCATTTGTTTATTTTAATCACAAAATATTTTATTTAGAAATTGACATCTTTTTTTATCATGGTTGAAAATTACAAACCTCAGCTATCATATCTTCTTTTTATTAAACAGTTATGGAAATTAGCTCATTTTGTGCTATTTGGCACATTTTATCCGAATTTTATGTCTGCTTCATAATAAAATAGCTCTTATTATTTTCTAATTTCTATCAGTATTTATGTTTCATAGATGTTATTCTCATTTATAAAATTAAAATCTGAACTTCAGAAAGGTTAGGTGATTTCTTAAGGTTATGAAGTTATTTAAGGATAGAATCAGGTTACAACCCAGGCCATATTATTTCTAAACTATATTTTTCTAAAACAATGTACAGATTTATATCTTCACAGACCTTGCGGTGAGAATGGTCACCACATACGATTAGAAAATTAATCATATTTAAAGCAATTTAATACTATAAATCATATCTTATTAAATACTGTAATATAAGGTAAATTTAAATGTGGTAATTTTTAATATTTATTTTAACATTTTTATTTGTACTTTAAATAATCAAAATTCAGGAGGCAATGTTTGAAATGTTTTCTAAATCTATACAGACACAAATGCCTAAAACAAAAGGCTTAATCATTAATAAATACTAGGATCAAATGTTGAGTTTTTAAATTTTGCAGCATATTCTATAGTATAAATTTAGTTATTTTTAAGTTATTAATTGAATTAATAATACAGTCGTGGAAATTTGATGTAATATAAAAATCCCCACAAAACTGTTTTATTGTGTCTAACTTAATTTCATTGGGTAATTTAAGTAAACTTGTTCTGTCTAAACTATATATCTTTATGTTGTCTTTCATTTTTATTTAATTTTCTTTAGTAGCTCTTAACAATCATTCACTTGTTTCAGAGTTTATTATCCCAACTGAGAATATGTGAAATGAAATAAATACCTCAGCTACTTGACTTGTAAAACTACCACATCATTTAGCTTGGGAAATGGGGTCTGTGTTCCAGGACGCTCCATTCTCATACTCAGAGAAGCCAATATTAGTGGGATGAGTTTGTGTGGAAATAGTTGAAAAGAAAAAGTGATGAAACTTTTCTTTTCTCTAAACCATTGAACATGTATTTCTTACTGAGAAAGGTAAATTATTATCCCTCTGTGAAGTGTATTTGAGGCAAGGGCATTCAGCAGTGAGTTGGAAATGCAGTTCTGGCAGAAGTAGATATAAAAACTGCTTTTTAACTTATTGAGGAAGGGGAAACAGATAAAGTGATTTTGTGCTGTGAATTTTATTTTCTATCATGAATTCACAGGGGAATTTTATGAAGCAGACAGTTTTACTGCTCCTACCTAGAGTCAGGAAACATTTGATATCTATTAAAGTAATTCATTTAAAACTATTGATTGATTAATATATTGATTTGGTTATTAATGGAATGTTATCTATATGCTAGGCACTGGACATAATACTGAATATTTTATTTAATGAAGAAAATATCTTCTTTTCTTTCTGGGGATTTTTTCTCTCAAAAATGATCTATATTTATTCAGACATGGAGGAGAAGTGAAATGATTTTTTTCAATTTGAATGTAAGTAAAATGGAATTTTTAAACTACTTCCTAGATTTAGCACATACTGGAAGATCCTGAATTAGAATCAAATTCTGTAAAAGGCTCCCATTACCATTTGAGGGTAAAAAATACAAAAATGCATCAATGGTTATACATTATGTTATTTGGTTCTTTACAGAGATTTAACATTTATGTGTTTAATATTGGATGTATTTATTCTACATATACATTATTAATTTTTAAATATAGTTGTATGGCAAAATTTCTTGTTCTTTAACTATTATATGTAATTAATACATATAGCAAGATATTGTTCACATGTGAACACATTTAAAAATGGTAATACATTTAAAACTCATTAAAACTCTGTGAAATAGATACTAATATCATCTCCACTTTCAGCTGAGGAAACTGAAGAAACACTGTTAAGGAACTTTCCAGAGGCCACACAGGTATAAGCAGCGGACTTGGGATTTAAATCACAAAAGCTTCACTCCAAAATACATGTTTGTTTTGTTTTGTTTTGTTTTGCTTTGCTTTGCTTTGTTGGGAGAGGTAATAGCATAATGAATCCTTATGCACCCATTACCCAGTTTCAATAATTAGAAAGAACATATTTCTTCAATTTTGTTTTAACTATGTACTGCCCCATATATTTACCTTTAATATTTTTTGATGGAATAGAAGTGACTAAGTGACTAAGGTCAGCAAGGACCTTCTGATACTCACGCTGCATTTAAATCTATAGCTAAAGAAAATTCCTTCTTAGGGGAAAAGGATGACTTTATTGAATTGGAAGAACTGTCTTAGAAAGATAGAATGGTACAAGAAACACTTCAAAGAAGTGCTTTTCTTTTGATTCAGTAGCTAAGGAAAACTAAGTCGCAAATAATCAATTCTGCTATGAAAATGCAGTTACAGTCATCCCTGAACTTTTCAGCAACGGAGAGTGATGCTGAACTAAAGGGAAACCTAAATTTGGAAACCTGTAAGGAGCAAAATACAGTGCTGTTACCCAAGAAAACCAGGTGGAAAAAAGCACTGAACTTACATGAAGACCTAGATAAAATTAAATTCATTCAATATTGCCTTCATAAGAACAAAACAGGGTCACAACTGTCTGAAAACTTGCAAAAGGAAGAATTAAGTGATGGCAAAAATATTGAACCAGTGGGAATATACACCACACTTAGCAGTTTTTTTACCCCAGGCAGGTGATCCCTCAACTAGGGGCAATAAAGAGCCAGATAAAACCTGAGTGAGAGGGAGAGAGAGAGCCCCTTCCACTGCAGCTGAGCTCTTCAACATAAGAAAATATGAGAAGAGAATCTGTGAACTCTTCTTTAAAATCTACTCTAGGTAACTGCTGCCAAGATACACAAGCTGATAATAAATGTGAAAGGCAGTTATTGTTATTAAAGAGAATTCAGGTACCCACTGAAAATATAATTTCTTCAAAAGAAGGGAAAAGCAAGACTCCACTCATCTTTCTCTATATTATAGTGGTAAAACATGCAAAAATCCTTTGCTACTCACACTGTAACCATGACCCAATAGCACAGCAAAAAGAAAGCAGACAGGTTACCGGTTTGCTGGTCCTTGGAAGAGAAGTTGTAAGAAGATCTAAGACCATCATGGATCCAGAAAAACCAGCAATTTCTTCTTATACACTCATACATGGCAAGTTGAAATGTGCTCACATTCACTGAGGATTAAGTGCATGTGAACTTTAACCCCCCCTCATCTTTTCAGCAGCTACAGAATTAAGTACTTCCCTGGAATCAACTGAGGATGACAGTGGTATGCTTGGGAAATTTGCAAAGTGTCCAGAGCTTGACTTTCAAACATGAGACATTATGCCCTTTCCCACTTTAACTTGTGGTGCTAATTAAAACATGACAACAGTATACAATTCCATCTTATTTTAATCATCTAGTTTAGAATTTTTCTAACCTGGTCCTACTGATATTTTGAGCTGAAAAATTATATGTATGGGATGATGTAATATGTTGTACAATGTTTAACAGTGTCTATGGCTTCTACCATAGCATTTCCCAGCTGTGACAACTGAAATTATACCCAGACAATACCGAATATCCTCCGAGAGAAATGTCACACCACACTGAGACCCACTCGTCAAGCTGGACCATTAGACTGGGCCTACACTGTTCTGAAAGAGATTGTGAGCCATAATGTCCAAATCATTTAGAAATTTGACAATTTAAAAATGCATTGTACTTAATTATATTCATCTGCATATACTTTGTTTCCCTTACTAAATCTTAATTCTTTTGCAAAAATATTTTATTTAAAAAGATAACAAATCAAATTCCAAAATAAGCTTTGTGTTAATATTTAGTATGTATTTCTAACAGATAGAACTTTTTTACACACAACCTTAATCTCTTAACCAAAATTAACACAATTAATAATAATTCCATAATATCATCTACTACACAGCTGATATTCTAGACACCTATTTGATTCAAAATATATAATTTTAGTGTGAATAGTTTTTAATTCATGTGAATAAAAAATCAAATAAGATCTATGCATTGCATTTTATTTGCTGTGTCTCTTTATGTCTTTTTTACTCTAGGGCATTATCCATCCTTCTTCCTTGTTTTTTTCCAGCCATTTAATAGTTGAGTAAATCAGCTAATTGGTTCCATAGAATTTCCCACATTCACATTTAGTAAGATGTACCACATGTAGTACACTGTGTTACAGAGTAAACATAAGTTTAAGAAACCTTTATTTTCTGTAATAGTAATTATACTTATTCATTGCTCTGTAGGGAAACACTATCTTTATTGCGTTGGACAATAAGCTCATCTTCGTCTTGCTATTTCCCTCTCCCAAAGAAATCCTCTATACAAATGTCATTGAAAAGAGCCATCAATGTCTCAGTCAAGATGGTCAGACATGAGAGACTTGGGGAGAATCTCACAATATTATTTATGTCTCATTTCTGCACTTTCTTGCATTCTGGAGAATTTTCCAGATATGCCACTTCTTTGGCCACTCAGATTAATCTGACCTACAGAGGCTAGGAACACAATCCATTCAATTGTTTCTTACAACGTTTAATTAAGGCTATTCTCAACGAGATTCAAGAAGCCTAATGAGGACAACCTCAAGTATTGACTAAAGTATGCCATCCAAGTTAGCAGACACAGCTGAACAAACAAATCAGGTTTTAACTTAGAAAGCCTGGTGTCTTGCTCCATAATTTTCAGCACGGACCTTTCCACCAGGCTTAGGGCACTGCTCCAGGCATAGCAGATGCATCAGCGATTGCACAGACTCTTTCCTGGCCTGGAAGGAATACAGTTCAGGCAACCATCCCTAGCAACCATGACCAGTCAGCCCAGGCTGAGCTAATGCCTTCAAGAGCTGTGGCAATGTCATTAACCACTTCAGTTAAAGTCAAGGGTAAATTTGATACCAAGGTTTCTAATGTGTTTACTCATGTTATAGAGATAACTACCTCCAAGGAGTACATAAATAATGAATCAGTTATCCCTCTGGGAAGTTTCCCCAAGCAACAAAAAGTGACCTCATTTTGAAAAAATATCCACAGTCATATGTGAGCTTCATGACCTGCTGTTAGTGTTTCATAAAACCCCTCGAGGTTTCTTACAACTACCCCTAAGTTATAAGTCATTGTGTTTTTAGGAGGGGAGGAAGTTACTTCACCATTACCAGATAAGCAGTACAATGCAGACATAGGGAGTCTAGAAAGAAATCATTACTCAAAAGTGTAGGGTCTTGTAAGTAGAACTGTTATCCATTGGGAGAGGGTAGATTGAGAATGCATCTAGTATAGCCTCACCCCAAGTCCATTAGCTTTAGGTTTCCAAGCTTATTTTGAATAATTGATCTAATTATTGTTTTGAAAGCAGTGCCTAAGTCACCAGCAGAGTAGCACCTATATTTCCCACAGAATGACTAAGTGATGGCTCTGGACTGTGAGTACGTAAGATATGCAAAGATCCTGACAGGTATTTTGTGTTGGAAGTAGAGTTGTTGGGGTTTCTCCTCTGTTTCAGTATATCTACAGGTAAAAGTTAAGAGAATAAAAATAAAACCTTGGTGGTACAACACAACAATATTCACTCTGAGAAACAATAAGAAAAATGAATGAAAAAAATAAGCATACCATCAGGATAGACCACATGTTAAACCACAAAACAAGTCTCAAAAAATTTAAAAGGTATCATCATCAGAGTTTGTTCTTCAATCACAATGAAAAAATTAGACACCAATTAACAAAAGAATATTTGGCAAATTCACAAGTACATGCAAATTAAACAATAGACTACTATATGATCTATGGCTTGAAAATATAAATCATAAAGGAAACTTTAAAAAATCCTTTGATATGAATAAAAATGAAAACATAATATACCTAAGCATTTGGAATGTAGCTAAAATAAGGTCTAAAGGAAAATTTGTAGCTGTAGTGCATATATTAAAAAGAATAAATATTGCAAATCAATAAATAGATGAATAAAACCAAAACAAGTAGAAAAAAGAAAATAGAAAGATTAGATCACATAAATACAATAGAGAGAATCAGTGAAACTGAAGGTTGTCTTTTTACAAAGTTCAACAAAATTTAAAAATCTTTAGTCAGGCTGCAAAGAAAAGCACAGAAAAGGTCCAAATTACTATGTAAGGAATGAAAAATGAGACATTACTCCTGGTCTTACAGAAATTTAAAGAAAGGTTTATAAAGAAAAGTTATATACTGAAAAAGTATATAACAATAAATTAGATAACATAGATGAAATGGACGAATACCTGGAAAGACGCACTACTGAGAATGACTCTAGGAGAAATGGAAATTTGAATACATATTTAACAAGTAAAACGACCCAATTCTTGATCCAAATCCCCCAAATTGTAGCCCTGCACACAAAACTTCAGTGGTGAATTAAAAAAAAAAAATTGCCCTGGTTGATGTGGCTCAGTGGATTGAGTGCTGTCCTGTGAACCAAAGGGTCTTACCCATTCAATCCCAGTCAAGGTACATGTCTGGGTTGCAGGTCAGGTCTCCCAGTAGGGAGCTCATTAGAGGCAACCACACTTTGGTGTTTCTCTTCCTCTCCTTCTCCCTCCCTTCCCCTCTCTCTAAAAAATAAATATAATCTTTTTAAAAAATAAAGATTTAACATAAATCCTTCACAAACTCTCCCAAATAATAAAAGAGAGAGTAGTTACAAATTCATTCTATTAGGTCGGTACCATCCTAAAATTAAAACCTTACTTAGAAGCAGAAGTGCAAAATAAAACCTGTCAACAAAATGCTAGGAAATTGCATCCAACAACATGAACTAGTAAGATTTAGCCCAAGGTGGCAATGTTGGTTCAGCCTATCAAAACTATCAATGTAATTTCCTACCTTGCTATAATAAACAATAAATACCTTATGATCATTTCAATAGATGTAGTTAAAAATATGTTTGACAAAAAATACTCTTTCATGATAAAAAAAAAACACTCAACAAAATAGGAATAGAAGGGAACCTCCTCAAGCAGAGAAAGGAAATACATATATTTTAAAGAAAGCTTAGCTAACCTCAAACTTAATGGTGAAAGACAGAACAATTTTTTCCTAATAACAAGAACATGGTAAGGATGTCCATTCTTGTCTTTTTATATTGAACTGGAGATTATAGCTGAGGCAATCAGGCAAAAAATAAATAAATAAATAAATAAATAAATAAATAAATAAATAAAAGAAGAAGGAGAAAGAGAAGAAGAAAAGTATCCAGTTTGGAAAAGAAGTAAAACTATCACTATTCTTATATTTCATGACCCTATATTTAGGGAAAAAACTTAATAAGTAAACACTAATGTATTATATTTAATAAACAAGTTCACCAAGTTTGCAGGACACAAGATCTATAAAAAAATCTATTGGATTTTGATACTTAAGCAATAAACAATCCCAAAATCCACAATTCACTCCCCACAGCATCAAAATGAATAAAATATTTAGACTTGCACACTAAAAAATACAAAACTGTTCATGGAAATTAAAGAAGAATAAATAGAAAAATATCTCAACAGGAAGACTAGTATTGTGATGATGGCTATACTCCCAAAATTGTTCTACAGATTCAATGCAATATCACTAAAAATTCCAGGTGCCTTTTTGTAGAATTTGACAAGCTCATTTTTAAATTTATATGGAATTTTAAGGGATGTAGATTAGTCAAAAAATATCCTGGGGGGAAAAGAAAAAAAATATGGATAATATTAGAGGACACAGCCTTCCTTGTTTCTAACCTCATTACAAAGCTACAGTGATTAAGGTAGTGTGGTAATGGTATAAGTATAAATTTATAGTCAACACAACAGAATTGAGTACAGAAATAAATGCTTTAACTAGGGTCAATTGATTTTCAACAAAGTCGCAAAGAAAAATGAATGGAGAAAGTATACTCTTTTCAAAAAATAATAACAGGACAATTGGATATCCACAAGCAAATGAGTGAAGTTGAATTTCTTCTTCACACATATGCAAAAATTAATACAAAATGGATCATAGTCCTAAATGTAAGGGCTAAAACTTTAAAACTCATGATGAAAGCAACGCTGTAAATCCCTCTGATGTTTAGTTAAGCAATGGTTTCTTGGATATTATTCCCAATGCAAAGTAACAAAAAAATAGATAAATTTGATTTTTTTCAAAATTAAAAACCTTTTACTTCAAAAAACACCTTCAAAAACTTGAAAAATACAACTCTTAGAATCAGGAAAATATTTGAAAATCATAAGGGACTAGTGTCAACATGTTATGAAAAACAACTCAACAATAAGAGAAAACCAGCTTTTAAGAAAGGCTAAATATTTAAATGTGTTTTTCTAAAGAACCTATTAATATGACCGATAAGCATAGTAAAAGGTGTTCAAAATCAAGAATCTTTAGTTAAATACAAATCAAACCATAATGAGATGCCACATTACCTCTCATCAAAAAGGTAGATAAGCCATAACAATTGTGAGGATGCTACTCAATTATAATACTCATGCATTGCAAGTATAAATGTAAATACTGCATCCACTTTGAATAACAATTTGACATTTCCTCAACCCTTTATACATAGAGTTATCACATGACCCAGCAATTTCACTTCTAGGTATGTACCCAGGAGAATTGAAAACTTCCATTTACACAACAACTGGTATATCAATGCTCATAGCAGCATTATTAAATAATAATTAAAATTGGAAACTACTAAGATACCCATCACTGATAAACAAATATCCATGATTTACCTATAGAGTAAATTATTTAACTATAAAAAAAATGACACACATACATGCTACAAAATGTTAGAACCTTGAAGATATTATGTTGTGAAAAAGACACAAAATGATACATATTATATGATACCATTTATATGCAATGTCCAGGGTTGACAAATTCACAGAGAAGGTAGTTTAGTTGTTGCCAGGTACATAGGAAAGGGATAAAAGGAGAGTGACTCCTAATAGATACAGGGTTTCTTTTAAAGATGATAAAAATGTAGTGGTGATGGTTGCAATATTTCATTAATATGTAAGAGAACCAATGCATTGTACATTTTAAAAGGGTGAATTTCGTGGTATGTGAGTAATGTCTTAAAACAAATAATTATATTTCCTGAGTCACTTGATATTTTCATGAAAAAAAGTATCTTGGTTTCTAGATAACACTGTGATAATCGATTACTTATAATTTTCACAATGAAATGTGCATTTTAAACCAATTAAGTTTCTAGTAAATAATATTATACAATATTTCATAATCATGGAGATATACAATAAAATTTTAGACATGAAAAGCATTAATCATAAATTAAAACTTGATACTTTGGACTTCATTAATATAAACGTTTTAAATAATAAAGGATTATTGAATGAAATATCTAACCATAAAATAGAAGAATGTGTCTTCAATATATGTGATTGACAAAATAGTCTCATGCAGATTACCATGTTTTGCTGTGTATAATGTGTACCCATGTTTTAGGCCCAAACTCTGATGAAAAATATCTTTCATTTTCATTTTCAATTCAATTATTTATTTATTTATATTTAGATATTTGTTTTTTGTACTATAAATGAATTTCTTAGCATTTATTTTTAACATATTATAGTACAAGGTATTTTATGTAACACATAATTACAAAACACCAAAACAGATACACGTTACAAGAAATTTTACATACCAGTAACAAATTAGTACTACGCATGTATAATGCACATCCTTATTTTTCCCTAAAAAATTTAGGCAAAATAAGTGCATGTTATACACAGCAACATATGTCACATTAAGACTGTTTTGAATCAATTACAAAGAACAACTTATAACAAACAACATAATCAACAGTATCAAACATCATAATAAAAAATAGAAAATGTGTGATGACATATTTTGCATGAGCACTATGTAAATTAAAACTGAAATATGATGCAATTTCATATCATCTTGGAACATTAAACCCAAAACCAAACAAAAACCATGAGAAGTAAAATACCATATTAAGAATCACCACAAATGTGGTGCATTTGGAATGGTCCTACATTACTGACCCAAGTAGATGTTGGTAAAATATATTTGCAAAATGGCAGTGTTTATTAATGCTGAATATCAAATACCATGTGACTTAGAAATCCCATTTATACTCTCTACATGCATATATATGTTCACCAAATTGCATGTATATATGTCCATTAAGCAGCATACATACAAATCATCATGGCAATATTATTCAAAGTAGTTCGAATGTGCAAACAACCTAATATTCACTAATAGTAGGTAGGTAAATAAATTGTGCTATATTTATTCAATGGAAGATAATCCAGCAATTAAAAAAATAATATTGTAACTGGTAATGACAATGATAATTATCTCATAATCAAAATATTTGAGCAATTGATATTGGACACAAAAAATGCAACCTCCATGATTCTACTATTTAACATTCTACATCAGGTGACTAAATCTATGGAAATAAAAATGTTTACTTTTGTGTGGATCATAGCTAGAAGAAGGATTAGTAGAGGTTTGTAGGATTTGGATATAGTTCTATTTCTTGCTCTGTTTAATGGTTATATGGGTGTGCTTATTTTAGTAAAACAAATGCAAAACCCTTATAGCAATCTTCTTTGAAGTTTCCTTAACTGTATGTACATTATACATGGTCATAAATAAAGTTGAAGTATAAGAAAACATTACATAGCTTTGTAAATGCATACTTTTAACATAGTTATATTAATTTTATAAGACTTTATACAGGTTAAGAAATTAGAGTACAAATATAATTATTTTTCAAGCCACCAATCCATTACACCTGTATTATTAGCAACAGGTATTTATATTGAATTCATGAAATTACTATCTAAATGAACTTGAAGATAACTTTCGTGCTTGGGTCATATTCTATATTTACAAGCTAATGGATAAGATAGCTAAGGGAAATTAGTGATATGTATATCTCCCCAATAAACCCAATAATGGGTATTTTAAAATCTGTGAATTCATGAAGTGTATTCCAAAGTACGTTTTCTTTTTGTAGAGGCTCTGAGAGATAAAAGTTTTGTTCAGTTGAATTATAAAGGAAAAGCCTACAAGTCAAAAATAAATATCAATTTCCTCTACTATGGGAATCATTTTCTTGATTAAATACATAACCACTTTGTACCTGCTGAAGAACTGCATATTATTCTTTCTAATTTTTTTCCTTTGAAATACTATATTAGTGTACAAAATACAGCAAATATGCTAATATCATTGGGATAAATATTTTATAGAATTCATTTTAAAAATAATTTAATAAATTTGGGCTTTTGAAAGTCCAATTATTAATAAAATCTGTATATGTTTTGAATATTTTGAGCAATATATAAATGATTCTGACATGAATATTGAAGCAAATTTTTGTTATATTTGAAGCTTATTGTTATTACACAAAATTAAAAATGTTTTCCCTAATTTCACAGAAGAAAAATAAACCTAACTATTTAAACTTAGGCAGTACAGATAGGAATTAGATTTGATTAAGCTGTTATAAAATCAAAGGAATACTATCAGTGGCAGCTTCAGAATTCCCATTTAAGAGGGGCTTAGGAGAGCCAGTCAAAATGGAAGAGGTCTGTAGGGGACTTGTTTTGAAGATATATTTGAATAGTAAGAGCAGTGTACTTTAGTGTGGTATTTAGATGATGTTACCCAGGGGAAGTGATTTAGAAGTAAAATAAAGAATGCCCAAACATCCTTATCACTGCCACTTAATAGTATTCTGTAAAAGCAGTCATGTGTAAAAATAGACTTAATGAGTGTTTTCCAGAAGTTGATTTGCAATACCGAGAACAAATTTTTTCATAATAAAGAACTCATCTGGTGTGCTGGGATGGACCAAGCTAACTAGTCTCAGTTTTAGTCAGATACTAAAAATTTCATTTCTATCTGTTTCAATTTGTGCTTTGACTCTCTAGTAGTAATGAAATAAATAATCATGACCATAAAAAGTTACTATATTGTGGAAAATATATATGAACTCACCTAGAACTGAGTCATTCAAACTAAGGGTCTTCCTTGTATGATATAGCAGCTGTAAGTCACAAAATAACCAAAAAGAGTGCAATGAATGCTGTCCATATTTGGAGAAAAAACAAATTTGAGGGCAGTTTTTAGAACTGTACTTGTTTAGTGGAGCTTACCTGTAGGGAATTCCAAGAAGTAAATGCTTGCAGCATTGTAAATAAACTGTGTAGTGAATTTTCTTAAAAAATTCCTTTTAATTATAACAGGTACTTATGATCTTAATACTGGACGCAGCTGAAAAGTAATATAATTGTTAGCTCTAGCAATATGAGGTTCAAGTATAAGTGACTGGTTACGTTTAATAATCCTAAAAAGGACATATATATAAACCAAATGTTTAATTTCAAATATTGAACATCAAAGGCACTATTTTTTTTCTTCTGACAGTTAAACTCCTTTTAACACAGTCTGGAAATTGGTTTACAGACTTTTCTTATAACCAAAGACATGAGAACAGAGATTCTGGCCATGTGGCTGCCTCAAGCTGTAGCCCTTGGCCTGCCATAGATGATTAAAAAGGTCCTATAGAGAAAGAGTCAAGATTTTTCTGGTCTATGATATAAGTGAGTGTGGTTTGGAACAGTTTAAATGGGGAGCAACTTATATTTTTGGAAACCTGACTCTTTCACTTTCTCGTTCTTTCCAGCTGGCCAGAGTCTCTGCTTTTCTCCAAATCAGGTGCCTGTCTAGATGGAAGCCAACTTTTTAAGAATTAGATGGAAATAACACTTGTTATTTCATATTTTCAAATGCCAAATCCCCATTGAAAGGCAAGGGCAATTTAAGCCAAAAACATGCATAAGTTGGCTTGAAATCACTAGGAGGAGTTAAAGAAATAGATATATTGCTGTAAATCATATGGCAGAAGTGCCACATCCAACCCAAGTCACACGTGGTTTTATTTAATAGAGAAGTCACTCCTATTATGCAGAAAATATTTCCCTGTAGCTAGTCAGATCCATTTAGTGCTCAACGGCTTGCTGAAGTGAGCGTCTTTGAAAGCTTAAGTGTATTCATACGTTCACAAAAATGACAGGCTCATTAGCAATTACTGAAGACCAAAGGAAGATTTGCATTTTTCTCAAAAAATAAAAAAAAATACAAAGAATCTCATGAATAGCAATTGAAGTGTTTTTGTTTGTTTTGTTTTATAAATTTAATCTTTATGGATTGTGTAGTATATGTGAAGGTACTTTACATAGCCCATGAGGCCCAGGAAATCGAATCACCTAAGTTACCAGTCCACTTTCTATTTGAACTTGAACAACTTATTTAATCTTATTTGTCTCATTTTCTTATCTATAAAATTGGCATATAATAATAATTATTGGAGCTGTTTAGAATTAAATAAATTTATGTATGCAAATTTTTTTGGACAAAACTCTATACATCATACTCAGAACCACACATATTAAATAGTAGGCACTCAGCGAAGGTACTACTTAAAGATTACTAATTGTTACTATCATGATAATTGATCCTTATGACAACCCCATTATTAGGCATACTTAGTAACAATTTAAATCAGATACAACTGAGAAGCTGTTATTTTCTCAAGTTTCTTTAGAGAGTCGAAGCCTTAAAGTAGGTGAGCAGGCACAGACACCAGGCTCTCCTGGCACAGTGAACAACTCTCCCCAGTTGGTCCAATTCCATTCACACAAATATATTGAGACTAAGGTATGTGCAGGGTCCTGTACCTGGACCTAGGCAGTTAAAGAGGAACAAGTCGTGGTCCATCACCCAATTTCTTCATAGTCATATGTGAAAGTCATTCATTTAAATAAAGTACCTTAAAGGCAAACAGAAACATGAGAGTGAGAATAAAGGAGCTGCCCTGGCTTGTGTGGCTCAATGAATTGAGCACCAGCCTGTGAATCAAAAAGTTGCTTGTTCGATTCCCAATCAGGGCACATGATGGGGTTGTGGGCCAGGTCCCCAGTTGGGGCATGTGAGGGGCAGCCTATTGATGTATCTCTTGCATGTTTCTCTCCCTCTTTTTCTCTCTCCCTTACCCTCTCCCTAAAAATAAATAAAAAATAATTATTTATTTGTTTTTAGAGAAAGGAGAAGGGAGGGAGAAAGAGAGGGAGACAAACATCAATGTGTGGTTGTCTCTTGAGCACCCCATTCTAGGGATCTGGCCTGCAACCCAGGCATGTGCCCTGACTGGGAATAGATCCAGCAACCATTTGGTTTGCAGGCCGGCCCTCAGTCCACAGAGCTACACCAGCCAGGGCAAGAAAATAAAATCTTAAAAAAAAAAAAAAAAAAAAGGAAAGGTGCTACCTCATTAAGCCGTGAGAACTGTTGTTTAGGAGGATGGGGAAGATACCACAAATATACTCAGTATCCTTCAACCAGGGTTCCATGAGTAGAATTTTTACCTTAAGTCACATAAATTTTTAAGAAGAAATTAAAATCAATAAAGTAAAACCTAGTAAAATGTACCTATAAGTCTATTTTTGTGGGTGACTTAAATCTGAAAACCTTTTCATTTTTTAAAATTATTTGTATTTAAAAACTTTTAAATTACAGTTTATATTTAATATTATTTTTATTAGTTTCAGTTGTAGCACAGTGGTTAGGCAATTATATGCTTTACAAAAGATTGCCCCTGATACTTTGAGTATGAGATGGACACCCTATAGTTATTAAATATTATTGGCTATATTTTTCATGTTGCACTTTACATCCCCATGACTATTGTTTTTTTAAAGATTTTATTTATTTATTTTTAGAGGGGAAGGGAGGGAGAAAGAGAGGAAGAGAAACACCAATGTGTGGTTGCCTCTAATGAGCTCCCTACTGCAGACCTAGCCTGCAACCCAGGCATGTGCCCTGACTGGGAATCCAATCACTGACCCTTTGCTTCACAGGACAGCACTCAATCCACTGAGCCACACCAGCCAGGGTCCCATGACTATTTTTAACTACCAATCTGTACTTCTCCATTCCTTCACCTTATTCACCCAGTCCCCCAGCCCCTTCTCCTTTGGTAACCATCAGTCTGTTCTCTGTATCTATAAAACTGTTTCTGTTTTGTTTGTTCATTTATACTGTTCTTTAGATTCCACGTGTAAGTGAAATCATCTGTTTGTCTGTCTCCGAGTGACTTATTTCACTTAGCATAACAACCTTGGGTGTATCCATGCTGTTTCAAATGGCAAGATTCACTCTTTTTAATGATTGAGCAATATTTCATTGTATATGTGTACCATCACTTTCGTATCCACTCATCTTTTGATGGGCTAGCTTGGCTATTGAGTATAACGCTGCCATGAACATAAGAGTGCACAGAGTTTTCAAATTAGTGTTTTGGGTTGCTGTAGTTATACACCCAGAAGTAGAATCACTAGGTAATAAGGTATTCCATTTTTAATTTTTGGAGGAATCTCCATACTGTTTTTTCCACACCAGTGGTAGCACCAATCTATACTCTCTCCAACAGTGCATGAGGGTTCCCTTTTCTCCACATCCTCTCTAACACTTGTTTGTTGATTTATTGATGACAACCATTTTGACAGGTGTGAGGTAATATCTTCTTGTGGTTTTAAAATTGCATCTCTCTGATGATTAGTGACTTTGAGTGTTTTTCTGTTAGCCATCTCTATGCCCTCTTTAGAGGAGTGCCTGTTTAGGTCCTTTGCCCATTTTTGAATTGGGTTGTTTGTTATTTTTTTTGGTGATGAGTTGTATGAGTTCTTTATAAACTGTGGATATTAACCCTTTATCAGATATATCATGTGACTATATTCTCCCATTCAGTGGTTGTCTTTTCATTTTGTTGAAAAGACAATCCACTGTACAAAAAGTTTTTAGTTTGATGTAGTCCCATTTGTTTATTTTTTCTTTTAAAAACCCTAGAAGAAAACATAGGCAGTGTGGTAGGGGCAACATTAGGGGGTGGAGAGATAGAGCAAAAAGAAAAAAGGACTCATGACCATGGACAACAGTGTGGTGATTGCCGGGAGGTGTGGGGGGTATAAGGAAACTAAATGGTAATGGAAAAAATACAATAAAGATTAAATAATTAAAAATTTTTTTGATGTAGTTCCATTTATTTATTGTTTCCTTTACAATCCCTTGCCCTAGAGTTGGTGTGGGTGAAAATATTGCTGCATAGGATATCTGAAACTCTCCTGCCTATGGTTCATTTACATAATGGAATACTATGCAGCAAAAAAAAGAAAGAACTGGAGAACATCATGCTAAGTGAAATAAGCCAGGTGGTGAAAGACAAATACCATATGATCTCACCTATAAGTGGAACCTAATCAATAAAACAAACAAATGAGCAAAACAGAACCAGAGATACAGAAATAAAGAACAAACTGACAGTGATTGGGGGTGGGGATAACAGGGGAAAGAAGGGGAAGAGGCAAGTCAGGTCAAGGAGCTTGAATAGAGGACTCATGGGCATGAACAATGGGATAGGGGTTAGCTGTGGGGGGGCAGGGCAGGGTAGAGCAATGAGGGGAAAAGATGGGACAACTGAAACTGAACAACAATAATAATAAAAAACAAGATTAAATAAATTTAATGGGGGAAAAGGTGCAGGGATTAAAAAGCATAAATGGTAGATACAAAATAGACAGGATGATGATAAGAATAGTACAGAATATGGAGAGGTCAAAGAACTTATATGACAACCCATGAACATAAAATCACAGAGGGGAGATTATTGGAAGGAGGGGGTTGGTTACTGGGCAGAGAGGGACAAAGGGGGAAAAATTGGGTCAACTGTAATAACATAATAAAATATACTTAAAAAACAAAAATGAAAAGATTAAATAAATTTTAAAAGAAATAAAAAACAAAGTGAAATAAATACAATTTCTGCCAAAAAAAAAAAAAGAAAGAAAGAAAGAAAGAGAGAGAGAAAGAGAGAGAGAAAGAGAAAACTTAGGCTGTAAAACCATTTCTCTTAGTCAGATTTTTCTGGTATATCTCCTCAGTCAAGGAAAATATAATTTTTTTAAAATTAACAAGAAATCTTTGATAATCAGACCTATAGTTTTACATAACTAGATCAAATGCACACACCATTTCCTTCTTAATAACCAAACATTGAATCATTATTACTGACAACTCTCAGTTGTATTTCAGAAATTTTATTCAACAGTAAATTAAATGCAGTTGTTTACAATAGGAATAACAAAGGTGTTGTTCAGAGTTTGGTTTTCTAATTCTAAATGCTTTAAGATTTTTCAAGAGAAAGGTTAAAATAAAGAAACATTTGAAATTCTTTAACATTTGTGAGTTGATTTTTCCAGAAAATTAGATACTTTTGAATAATTTATTACTAAACAGTAATATAATTGATAGATTCTGTATATCACATTTTACTCATATTATGTTATACCTTCATTAACTCCATTTAAAACCATGTACAGTAATCTTTATTTACACTTCTTCCAAATTACAGCTGTTTATCCCACTTGAATCTGAACCATTGTGTGATCAGCTATTTGGGATGTGGGCATTTGGCATTTTTCTGCCTCTTTCCATCTTACACACATTGCACTCTCTGTTTTTGAATATAATAACATAATTAAATATTGCAAGAAGTATTTATCCATTAATTTTGCTTAGTACAATAGATATTTTTACACAAGTAAATATGCTCTTAGAACACCCTGTTAATTTTTAGTGAAATATATTTTGTTTTCAACGTGTTTGATGCTACAATATATCAAATACACAATGGAATATGCCTACTGCAAAGAGTCATCCTTTGGTTTCAAAACAGCAGTGACTTGATTATTTTTGCTCACAAAAACACTATCCATTATTCATGATTTCCCTTTGTTTAATTTTTTAAAATCTTTTACTGATTTATTGTCTAACAAAGTCTGTATCAACAGCCCACAGGATGATTTTCAATGAGCTTTATTAGAAAAGAGTGAAGTAAATGGAAAACAGAAGTAACTTTTCTTTAAGGCCCCGGGGGAAAAAACCTTTTGCTTCAAGTCGAAGCTGTTTATCCATAAAATCTTGAAATTAAAATGACCTTGGCAGTTTTATAGGCTAGAGAAGAGTATTGTTAACTTAGAAATGCTTGAAGTGGAGATCAATCTAGTAAATACTGAAGTAATATTCTTTTGTTAATGTTAGACCTTCTTTGAGATTTTGACTTTTTATATTTCAGGTGGAAGATGATATTTAAATATTTTTTAAAAATTCTGATTCATTGAGCTAAAGGAAATACACATGTTAAGTTTAAAAATTACTCATCAGCATAATCCTACTTTGCTTATTTCAAAAAATGCTCAGGCACATTTCATTTTTATTTCATTATTATGAAAATATGAAATATATATAAAAATGAAAGAAACTTATAAAAACACCAGCATATCATATTCATTACTTAGATTAAAAATTCTTTAACATTTCATCATAATTGCTTTACCTTTTTATTGATTTTTTTCTGAGCCATTTGATGATTACACACTAATATTATTTTTACCTGTATATAAGTCAGCATGCATTTCCTGAACAGGATATACTCCTCCATAAGCACAAGGCTAGTATCCTACCTAAAGTTAATCATATTTTCCTAATATCTTAACATACAAACCATAATCAAAATTCCCCAAACATCTGCCAGTATATCTTTTATAGCTATTTTATTTTCAAACATGATCCAAAAGTTTTACACATTGCATTTTATCTTTTTATTAGATTAAAAATATATATTAAACCTCTAACTTTTATTCATTTAAGACATATTTTTTTAAGAAAGTAAGTCTTTTTTTTAGAATTCCCTACATGCTGAATTTGCTTAATTATTTCCTGATGAAGTCATTTAACAATTTTGTACAGTCTGTATTACTTCAAAACTGGAAACTAGGTCTAAAAGTCTGATATGTATCATATGAAATATTTTTGGTAAAAATATGACATAAGTAATGTTATGTACTATGATATATTACATCCCAGCAGTTAGCACACAACATTATGTTGTCCCAAAATAAAAGATGCTAATGTTCATCTCCTTTTTTCAGATGCTAACAGATCATTTCTCTCTATTATAAACCTTTGGCTTCCTCATTTCATAATTAGACAAAAAATTTGTAAGATACTTTGACATTTTAAAATATCTGATCCCAAATAAACTCACATTTTTTTGTATACACTAATGATTATTTACAGCATCATCAATTTAATAAAAAACGATTTTTAATTTTATCATTCCTTCTATATTTTTAACTGGATCCCTCTAAAATGGAGTTTTTGATCATCAATGTGAGATGAATTATAGTTTTTGATTAAAAGGAAGCATTTATGTTTAATTCTTCCTCTTTAATTAATGAGTTTCTGATAACAGAATTGGGGTAATATTGGTGGCAAATGAGCTTCCTCTGTGTTTTTCTCTTTTTAAAATGTCATCACGGGTTCATAAATTTTTATTTGAATATTTTAGAATATTTTCCAGTTATTAATTTTGGTGTTTAAATTGTGAAAACACCTCATAAAGAACATGTAATTAATTCAGCATATAATATCATAGTCCCTGAAAAGATATAAATCATTACCGTATGTGCTTTCCTGTTAAAATAAACTCAACAGAATTAGATGTTATTGAGAAATTCAGGAGGTACAAACGTTCGACTAGATATGAAATAATCAGACATTGTTTGACTTACTCTACAATGTTCAATGGTTATCATTATCGTCATTTGGTATACCACTGTTAGGAATTGGCTTTCTCCAAAGAGATTCATTATTGTCCCCAAGTACTTTTGCAATCTTTCTTATGGTAAGATCAGTTTAAAACAGAACAATATCATTTTTGCATTTAATTACTTTGTGTTTTACTCTCATGTCCTATGTTATGGATTTAAGCAGTACAATTTATTAGAAAACCTACAAATCAAACACTTGTCAACACGAATCCTGTTGAATAAGTAAAGGACTTAAATGTTCTACAATTTTTTCCTAACCTATTGTACTAAAAAATGCAGAAATTGCTACTATTTACAATTAAATATAAATATACATAAATATCATAGTTATAAAGATAAAACTCTGCAAAAATTATAAATACAATGCAACTTCCAAAATAATATATGAATATAACATCCAAAAGAAGCATTAATTTAGTCATTCGGAAAGTGGGCCATCTTGCATAACTTTGTCATATCTTCGCACATGGCTAAGTCTAGCATGGTAAGTTTTATGGAATAGTCAGAGTTGAGGAAGGAACCTATGTAAAATACCATTCTTGCTGGAAAGTGGGAGTCATAAGGGATAGCAATGATGGAGGAAAATTAAGTTCAGCATTCAGAATATGATAACTAGCACCTTAAGTAATGGAATGCACATTGGTAGCCACAGGTGGTAGCCACAGGTGGTAGCCACGAGTGGTAGCAGGTATTACAGAATTTAAAACAAGTAGGAGAGTAGGATGCAGAGACCATAATGATAAAACCTGGATCCATTTAGAAACTGAATCTGACAATTCTAGAATTGAGAATTGTCTGTGTAGACAATCAATTTACATTACAAAAATCTGCCTTATCGTAGTAGGGAAAAAGCCACCAGAATAAATTCAGTATGACTACAGTTCACCAAGAGAATGTCACAAGCTTAACAGACTCCTCCATTTGCACAGAGAAGGATACTGGAAAACTAAAAAAGGAAGTGATGTCAGGCACAGGAAACAAAAATGGGATTTAGTTAATCTGATTGTAAGGCAGGTAATAAATTTGAGTAACGGAATGAGCATCCTCTAATTTTAAGAAGAGAAAAAATCAAAGCTAGTGTGGCTTCAAGAAATGACTTGCTGTACAGTCTGAATATTAAGCTGAAATTCCATAATTTTGTATAGCTCAAGATCAAGTCTGATGGGACCCGAAGTATGAGGATGTGGAGGAAAAGCACGATGAGGCCAAGAAAGACAGAACTTGATGGATTGCGGACCAAATAGATATCAGAAGCACTAAATTTAAAACTAAAATTGATTATAACTTTAAAACTGAACCAATACATATAAATATGCAATTTAAATGAATTTAGAAGTTTCAATACTTAAAATGTACAGAAAAGGATGCAATTATATTTAGGTAACTGCAATGTTAAAGTAGAGTATCATATGAAATAATTTTCAAAATAATGTTTTAATACACATATACATTTCACAGTGTGATAAACTATTTTAGTCTCATATAAAAGGGCTATTTAGTGTTTAAATATTTGCATGGTTTATTGAAATAAATTTTACCTTATGAAATCCTGTTATTCATGCATTTATTCTCTTACAGTGTACCACTCCATGCCTGTAAGCATTTCATTTGCCTATTTTTCTAATGAAAATATCTTGATTTTCCCTGAGATGCATTTCAAAATGGGTATCATTTGATGTTTTATTCTTTTTATTATCATATTTGCTCCATGTCTTTTTATTTTTTTAAAGATTTCATTTATTTATTTTTAGAGGGGAAGGGAAGGAGAAAGAGAGGGAGAGAAGCATCAATGTGTAGTTGCTTCTCACATGCCCCTTAGTAGGGACTTGGTCCACAGCCCAGGCATGTGCCCTGACTGGGAATCAAACCAGCAACCCTTGGGTTCACAGGCTGGTGCTCAATCCACGGAGCCACAACAGCCCGGGCAGGCTACATGTCTTTTTAAAAAGAAAGGATGGCTCAGCTAATCACTCTGGATCTACTTCATGCTTGAGCCCAAATAACTGGACACTTTTTTTTTCCTATTTAAACTTTCAGCATACAAAATCATTTCTATAAAAAATGAAAAAAAAGAGAATCAGGAATCTTTCACAAACTTGATTAAAGCATGCAATATTATTTACTGTAGTACATTAAAGACATGATTATGTATAATAGATTTACACCATCATTTTAATAGCATATTACTTTAATTAGCTTAACAAAATCCTGAGCATTGAAAAATGTTGAGGCAGTTAGACTTGTGACGGTTCATTTTTTCTGATTATACATTTAATAATATGTTATTGATTACATGAAATACAGTTTTATCTCTGTAATAACAGACATATGGTAAGAAATCTTCATAAGTAAACTGAAAGTATTATCTTTACTAGCTTATTAAGACCCTAATTCCAAGTTTGTTTTAAAGTTTTAAAACTTTTTCCAGTAGTTGAAAAATAAATGATATAATTTTTACCCACATTTGGTGGCAAAATTTATTTATGTTGTTAAAATAAGGGGAGTGTCATACCTACAATTATTTAGAGTGATCAAATTATTCTTCTTTTATAGTTAACATTAGTGCCTCACTCCACATTTTAATTTAGAATTTGGAAATGTGTTGAAGTCTTTGGAGTGAATTAGTGCTAACAAAAACTGTCAGGTGTCCTTAGGTCATATTTAGTTTTCTTGGGGATGACTAAACTTGTGTTTCTAATCAAAGCTCTCCTTCTTAAAGACCTAGTACTGGATAGATAAAATGATTGTCTTTATAAAAGCAAAATCTTATAATGATTCAATCATTAATTAATTAACATAATCATATTAATTATATGAATACCCCTTTCTAGATTATAAAATTAGCATATTACTCTTGATGTTTTGGTGTTTTTTCTCTGTCTCTCATTAGCATACCTCCTCTGTGGTAAAAATTGAGAGCAATTTTTGGAAACATCTGAAACATTACTGTACTTACATTTTGAACTGAGTAGCCAAATTATGTAGTGGAAACAACTTTTACTCGGAATGCGCATGGCATAGGTGCTAGGAATAATGGATAATATTTATAAAGCTCATTTTTGATTAGTTTATGCCATAAAAGAATAATTGTATCTTTGGAAATTTGGTTTTTGAACTCTCTGTGTTCAGGCTCAAAAATTTATAGGGACCATGATCAAACCACATGAAGGTCCTTAAATGATCAAATTTGCTCCAGCTCATTTTAATGGCTGGAAGTAAATTCTATGCTTTTCATTTCTAGTAGATAATTATGTCATATAGAATATCTTATGTTCACCATCTGTTCTATCTTAAAAATAAACAATTCATTGACCTACAATCTATTAATTTTGTCCTCTTTATAGTAAAAACTGTCTATATGTACATTCTTCAAATTTCTCTTCCCCAATACTTTTAAAAAATTACTTCAGTTGTGATTTTTGTCACAAATGCAGAAAAGTTTTCTATCCTCCAAGTCTTTTCAATGCAAGATCCAAGACCAGTTCTTAATTCTCACCACTCAGCATTTAACTCACATGATTGTTTTCTTCTTCCTAAATCTGTACCTCTGAACCAACACATTTGCAGCTGCCCTAGCTCCTCATCCAGTTTTGCTGCTCCCTTCTCATCTCATCACTGGTGGTCAGCATAAGCCAGGTCTCAATCTCTGCCAATCTTTCTTCTCTACCTCTCTCTCTTTAGAGGTTCTCATCAAGTCCTTTAAATACCATCTCCATGCTAATGAACCCTTAATTTATATATCCAACTGATAGCTTGAAGAAACCTCCAATTCATATAACCAAATGCCTAACTCAGTTATCCCCTCAGATGTCCAAAGTGAATTTCAAAATTCATATGTCCAAAAACAAACATTTGTTCACCCTCATCATACTTGATCTCTTAATTTTTGCCCATATTAATAAATCATAATTACATTCTTCCACTTGCAGGGGACAAAAACACAAAGAAACATCATTCTCTCATGTACTACATCTAATCCATGTGCAAAAGCTATTATCTCTTTATTCATTACACATCTCAAGTCAACCGCTATTCGATTCTTCAATACTATCATCCAAATACTGTTTTCATATCTTGCCAGAATAACTGCTGTTTTTCTGGTGTTACTGCTTCCATTTTTAACCTACAAGTCTCCAGTTAGCATTGAAAGCAATTGCAGTTGACCCCTGAACAACAGATTTTTTTTTTTTTCAGTAAATACAGTAGGTCCTTTTTTATCTACACTTTTCAGAATGACAGGTTCAACAGCAGTTTTGCATTCCCAGCTGCAGATTCCCAACTGCAGGTGGAAAATACTATTTCTAACATCTGTTTGGTTCAATCTGCAGATGCAAAGGTAGACTCTCAGCTTTAGGGGAGTCAAAAGTTATACCCAGATTTTCAGTTGAGCAGGGGTCGTGCCCCTAACACCAAGTTGTTGAAGGGTCAACTGTATATATAAATATGTATGACTGAGTCACCTCTCCATTGCATATCCTATGATTGCATTCCATCTTTAATTCAAAGTAACAGCTAAAATCCAGCATCCTAATGTGGTCTTAAATGTTCAACATAATTGTATCTGAGTAACATTCCCTTTCTGCAATGCCCTATTCTTCTTCCTCAGTCACACTGGACTTCTTGTGCTACACTCTAGGTTTGAAATCATTTTCTTCCAGATAAATATTTCATCTAGACTCTTGTTTAATTCATTTATTTCAAAATCATGAGAGGAATTCCATCTACTTTGTGTAAAAGAAATGCAAATCACTATATTTTTATACCTGAAACTATTATAATATTGTATTTAGCTGTACTTTAATAATAATAATTAAAAAACAAAGCAAATGCCATCAAGTTGTGACCATTTATCATTATCTGCCTACCAAGAATTATTTTACCTGGAGTTATTTCAGATTTGGAAGATGTTCTTTTTTTTGTCCCTAACCAAACTTCTCTTATTGAGGAGCAATAGAGCCATAAATTGACAATAAGTTTTGCTTCAGTAAAAAAAAAAAAATGCATGAATTGTTCATGGTTGGAAAACTTGCAC
The DNA here is from genome assembly GCA_004026545.1 of Mormoops blainvillei. Taxonomy (NCBI): domain Eukaryota; kingdom Metazoa; phylum Chordata; class Mammalia; order Chiroptera; family Mormoopidae; genus Mormoops; species Mormoops blainvillei. Next base: position 76,794 of record PVJD01007468.1, read on the forward strand.
TGACTAGTGCCTCTCACGATGTCATGTGAAGAAGGACTCTGAGAGGTGAGGGCCAACTTAGCTTCCTTCTTTTCTCTGAGGGGGTTGGCATATGGCATGTTATGAGAGAAGGCACTGAACAAATACCATTTTTCTTTCTAGGCAGCCCAAGTCCAAATCCACATAAAATTATAGTTTGTGCAATGAAATGACATTTCAGAACACCAAGTGTCTTTATGCAATTCATAAGGTAACTAAGATGCATCATTGACATTCTTCATAGCAAAATGTTTACCTTTATTAAATTAGTTTTAAAAATAGTAATGTTCCCTGTTATGTCTTACATGGATGGCATGGATGTTCATGCTATCATTTCAAAAATCAAGGCCTACAAATAAGTACATGGAGGAGGAGAGAAAGGAGGGTCATATTAGGCTCAGTTAACAGTATTCCATTCAAGCATGTTTCACTTCTCCTCAGGGCATGGGTATAAAGACAGTCCCTGCTGAGCTGAGGTCTACACATCACTTGTTATATCTAGAGGTAGAGGCAGTTAATGGTTTTACATGCCCCTTGCTGTGCTTAGAATCATATGTCCTCTTAATCAAATGATACAGATAATTAGTAATTCTAATAAAGACTTGAGCTTGACAAATTTTATAGAATTAATTTTAATTTGTTTGGAGCATGTTGAAAATTCCCAAAGTTTTAAGGTAAACTACATCCGTACATAGTCAGGCTTGGCCTTGCTGTTCTACATTGATCGTAACGAATTAACAAACTGATCCAGGGTTCACTTTCCAATCTTAGAAATCAGATTTTAGATCTTTAACAGAGTTTAATTTTCTCTTTTCTAGTTTTATCACCTATGAGGCAGAAGTATTTTATTAATAGAATATAGGTGAGAAATTAGTAGAGCAAAGTACAAAAAATGAGTTTTGTAACTATTATTTTATAACCCCAATGTATTGCTTTATATTTTAGAATTAGACAAATGATAATTACATAATATTGAATTTAATTAGTTTATAGTAATGCATGTCTCAGGAAAAAGAATAAGGATACAACTATAAAATAGTCTTTAAATTACTTAGAATATAGTACACCTTTTAAAGAAGAGATAGCGTGCAAATTAAAATCTGTTGTACTAGCATGCTTGTATTTCATGAAATATAAGAGCATTTTTTTCAGTGTGGGGTGGAAGTATTTCTGATCAAATATATTGTAGAAACATAAAACACTGATTTGGATAATTCAATACTAATTAAAAATTTTAAGCATTAAAAAAACCCTAGAGTAAATAAGTGGGCTTAAGTTTGTTTAAACCAGAATTTCCAAAAAGCATTTTATTACAGCATATATTCAAAGAACACCTATTTATTATGTACAATATCTCTGTAGCAGGACACCATTTGGTAAGGAGAGGTAAAGCTGTGACTTTTTTTCTTTAATTTTTTCTAAGTATATTAACTATGGTAATTATCACTGAAAACTTTTACTTCCTCTTATAGTGATTGGAGAAAACATACAAATTGTTTACAATTTTTATCACCTTTTTTTACACAAGGAAAAAAAAAGGTTTGTTTCATTGTATCCCATGTATCTATGGATTATTTTTAACCATATTTCTGTTGAGTTGTTTCATTCTTACCTATGATTTTGCAATATAATAAAACATGATAAAATTAGAAGCACAATATGAAACTATTTTTATCAACCCATATCATTAAAATTTTATTAATGACTTTGAGTTGCAGTTATTAATGGAATATTGGTTGTATATATTGGTTAATTTTTAGTGATTTTGGATTTATAAAAATAAACCAAACCGAGAATGGTTAGAGTATAAGCTTCACATAAAATATACAATCTTTTTCAGCCTATGTTGTTTTTATTATCCTAAATTATTCTTCTTGTCATTATACATCCCTTAACATAACAGGGGTGCACAGAGTGGGGGGCCTGAAATATCCCCCACAAACTTTGGGGGAAGAGGGCAGTGGACAACACAGCATTTAAGATACGTTGTATAATAATGGCAAGTTGATAGCTGTGCTACCACCCCAGGCAAAAAGTGTATATGACTTTAAGAGCATATAGTGACTCACTCATGACATAGCCAGGGTGGGCAGATGCCTACCCCGGATATCTGTATGTCTCGGGGAACTCTTACCCTGACTAAAATGGCAACCAAAAGAAGGTAAACAATAAGAGGCAACTGGTAAAAGTATCTCATCATAGGAGGGGATGGATATGAAGCCACACAGGAAGCTCCAGGCAGAATATTCAAAATAAGGGCAAGTTGGAAGAGAAGAGAATTCTGCCAAGTGGCCTAGAGTTAAGGAGGAAGATGTCATGCAGTCTGTAGAGAGATAGAAGTCATGGAGACTGGAAGAAAGGGAGTAAGGTGAGAGCTGATGGAGCTGTGAGGGGGCCTGTCTAAAAAAAGTATGGATTTGTGGGAAATACTTGGAGCTGAACTGAACTTTGACCAGAAATGCTGAGCCTACAGACTTCAGTTTCTCTGAAGGACATGCAAAGAAGCCACTCTCCTGGGACGTGTGCTTCCCTGGACTCCACCATGATCCAGTGTAGCACAGGACATGTTTCCCTGAACCACTACATGGAGGCTGAGGACAACATACTCCAGATCCTGAAGGCGAGAGCTACTGTAAGAGGGTGGTGACTCTGAAACCCCCAAGAACACTTTCCAGAGAGGATGGAGAACTTTTTGCGTTACCAGCTTAAGAAAAGGTAAGGCTATGGAAAACTTCTGGGCATGGTTTTGGCTTATAACCTTTTGAGGAGCAAGGGAAGTGCTGGGTCTCATGGGAGAACAGGGCTCTGAGCAGGGGTGTTCTCAGTCCCCCTGAGGCTGGAATCCTATTAATAAAAACTTGTTTCCTTCAACACTAATTGTTGGGTCATGTATCAAGGTGCCATGTGGCCGAGCCCTAGTTTGGTCAATTACATTATCATTTTATATTGCTAATTATTGCACCATATTTTGAATATTCAAATTGTGGGTTTTATTTGATTAATTTTTGTTTACTGCATTGCTTATTTATTACTACAATATGAAGAAACTGTCCAGACTATTATTGAAGAAGAATGTATTATTTAAGTATAAACACATTTATCCTTTCTTTCAAAGTAGTGGATATGAGATATTTTAAGTGCTTACTACAAATGTTTGTCATGTGAAAACTTGGGGTTCCATTGTGAGCTCATTAACTCTTCTGGCCATATGGTCATCTTAAATGTATTAAGAAAAACAGGTTTAGGACTTTTGATTTTATGGAATAGTGAAAATTAGGATAAAAATCAAATGTAAAAGTGATTGAGAGTGGTGAGTTATCCAAGACCTAGAACTTCTTTTTGGGGTGAGGTCCTTTAGCAGTTCAATGGTTTAAAGAAGGTTCACTTACCTACCATAAGATTGAGCCCATGGTGTGTTATTCTGTAAAATAAATGTAGGCATGATGAGTCCCAGCATCTGACTTTCTCTATAACTTTAAGAACAGTGATGATAGGTGCCATTGCCCAGCTGCAGATCCTACCTACTACCTACTAGAATGGGGAGAAACCTATATCTATAATTTGATGTCATTCTACAACATATTTGTGCATCATGAGGTAGATAGAATGGACACTACACTTGGTATATTTTTCATGATTTCATTCATTCTTTTTTTAAATTTTATTTTTCGATTACGGTTTACTTTCACATCACTTGAAATTTTTAAGTTCTAAAGCTCAGCTACACAAATTTTTAGGTTGATGTGATCTTATTATAATGTGACAAGAAATTAGAATTCATATATGCTTTGTTTATTTTTGATATTTTAATTTTGTATACCTCTGTTCAAATTACTATATTATGACCTTTTCTGAATGTCTAGTGAGGTCAAAGATCAGAGAATCTTTTGTACTCTGAAAAGAAGTAGATAGAACAAATATAATTATTTCAGACTATGGACCTTCCAATAATTCAGTCCTAGATTTTAAATTCAAAATACAGTTGTCAGAATTGGCCAGCTATGTTGGTGCCTATAGACTCACTGGAGAAAGAAAGCCCTTGCAAATGCGTACTCTCGAAATCTAACAAAATAAGCAACCAGTTTAGACAGTTTTCCAAGTTTTCCAGTTACAGAAATCTGGTTGTGAATTAAAATATAAGGGAAGAATGAGAAGTAAAGAAAGGCAAAATAATGCAATGTCTTTTAAAAAAAAGAGGTGACAAAAAGGTGGTTTTGGTAACAACTTAAAATACAAATTAGCATTGAATGACAAACAGGAGCTGACAAGAAATTCTGAAAAACTGCATATTTTACTGGGGAGTGGAGGTAGAGGGAGAGTAGATGCTGGTAATAATAACAAAAAGATAAATTTTTTAATTTCGATATATTGACTACTTTAAAATTCTCATCTGTGATTATTGCTTCAGAACTTTCTCCTGTACTTGCTGTTACTGGTATTAGTCATAGCCTCTCATATGTTTATCACCACAATGAAAATGGTTTTGTAATTATTTTACTTGAAAGAAAACAGTATGGAATTTCCTCAGAAAACTAACAATGGAACTGCCTTTTGACCCATCAATTCCACTGCTGGTATTATACCCTAAAAATCCAGAAACACCAGTTCAAATGAACCTGTGCATCCCAATGTTCATAGCAGCACAATATACTATAGCCAACTGTTAGAAGCAACCTAAGTGCCTACCAGTAAATGAGTAGATCAAAAAATTGTGGTACATTTACACAATGGAATACTATACAGCAGAAAGAAAGGAGTTCGTACCATTCGCGACAGCATGGATAGAACTGGAGGGCATTATGCTAAGTGAAATAAGCCAGGCAGTTAAAGATAAATACTATATGATTTCACCTATAAGTGGAAACGAATTAATAAAACAAACAAGCATGCAAAATATAATGAGACACATTGAAATAAAGAACAAACTGACTGTAAACAGAAGAGGGGGGAAGGGATAACGGGGGAAATGGGGGGAGGGTGATCAAGGAACGTGTATAACGGACTCATAGACAAAGCCAAAAGAGGGTAGGATCAAGGGCAGGAGGTGGGGATGGGATGGGTGGGGGAGTTGTGGGGGAAGAATAGAGACAACTGTATTTGAACAATAAAAAAATTATTTTAAAAAAAAAGAAAGTAAACCCTAATTTTTTTTTTAAATCTACTGTATATAAAGTCTCTTTATGCCTCCATCCAGGGAAAATTGCTGTTAGCATTCAAAAAATGTTTACTAATTTTTCAAATTTACTTTAAATGTGTAGAGATATTTTAAATCTACAAATTTAAAATAAGATTAATATATACTATATAATTCTTTTTTTCATGTAAAATGTGTCTTTTCTATTTTTACATGTCAAATCAAATTGATTTGTAGCAATTTTCCATTTTACCAATACAAATGTATTAGATTAAAATTTCCTGCTTCTATAAACATTGTTGAAATTAATATATAGTATGAGCATGTGAGGGAGTTATTAAATTCATTCTTTGGGATGAATTCCCAGAAGTAGAATTGCTGGGTCAATGATCATGCATATGTTATATAACTATGCATGTTTACCTAGTGCCTTCTAGAAATTTAATACCATATTCTCTTTTACGGTCTTTTAGGTTACCTGTTACTTAATAACCTCCTCGACAATGAAAGTTTTCATATATATTTAATATCATTCATCTTTCATAATTATTTCTCAATGTTTTATAAGAATTTTGTATGTGATGAACATGCATCCTTCTTGCCACTTAGATTGAAAACATTTTTGGGGTTTTTTCTGTCTTTTGTTTTATTTTGATTATTGTGTTCAGAAGCTCTTTAATTTTTACATCAGTAAATTATCAACCTTATATGATGACCTTGGTATTATACTTAAAATGCCTTTCCTGCATTTCTAAATTACACAGACAAAGCCATACAATTTGACATTAAACAAAACAATCATTTATATAACAGAAGATATCATGAATAAAGAAAAAGTTATGATACAAGGGAAAGTTTTAGCAATATGTATAACAAATGATCATGTGTAACATATGTAATATAATATTCTAAATTTTTTTGAAAAAATAATACGAATCATTTTTCTTAAAATGCTAAAATTATTGCAAGTTAAATCAACACATCAAAAACACAAATTGCCAATATATACATAGTACACTGTGTTAATCTTCACTAATACATCATTATTCACCCATCTGATGACGTAAAATAGTGTTGGCAAAGAAGCATTTGATCAGTAATTTTTATCTTATTTAATGTAAAATTAAATTGAAAGAACAAATAAAGAATAAAACAAATTGATTACACTTATTATTATTATTGAAACTATATATACATTTTACTCAAATAAGCAACTTGTGACTATTTTTCCACACACACAAAAAAAATACTTGCACATTTGCATGACTACATTCATTTTAGCATTGGTATGATAAAAGATATACACAGAGACAGAATAGGAGAGTGAGGGAGTGGCAGAGGGAGAGGTTTGGCTCTCCATATTTATTAATTTTGGTTGCAAATGACAGAACCTAACAAATAAAATTAGGATCAAATGAATATATTCCACATTCAGAGGTTATTCAGAGATAGTCCTGGCATTAGTCAGAGAAAGATCCAGCATTATATCCAAGTAACACTATCACTATCTCTCTATGTTATGAATACTTTATTACTTGTGTTGGTTCTATGTTGACTCTAATTAGTGACAATATAGCTGCTGTTTATTTCATGCTCAGTTTTCAGTTCAGCACAAATATAAACCTTTTCATTAACAATAAAAGAAAATACTTTGAATTGTGTTACTCTGTACAAAATGCCTAAATTTGTTCATCCCTAAACCAGACATTGTGACTGGAAAGAATAAACTGTTTAACTAGGCTTGAGTCACTCGACCACCTCTGGAGCTAGTGCAGGAGTTAGCACATCCAATCCTCGTAGACTGAGGTGATGGCTCAGAAATATTGAAAGAATAGGAGCAACGGATGCTGGAAGCCCAATGATACATGTGCTATAATGAGTTATGTCGGGTGAGAACAATACAATTCATAGAATGACATAATTATATATTGACTTATGAAACGTAAAGAATCAGTAAAGATTTCCTTAAAATATACAAGTGTGAAAATAGATATAAATTTTTTAAGTGTAATACAACCGTGAATATTGGTTACCTATGGAGAAGGTCAATAATTTGAATGAAATCTTTTAGTATTATTTACTATGTTTCTGAAAATATAAATTTTTACAAGTGAATAGGTAATACTTAGTGAAATTATATTTTTAACTACAAGGCTGTATACATATGAGC